>BMAW01000086.1:257307-357573 GCA_019974015.1 Nephila pilipes | reverse complement strand
AACCAGATCTACTTTATTCTTTTCTAGAGTTTTTAAACATTGTTTTTTATTTCCTTGCTCATCAAACCACAGATCATATAAGTCTTTAAAAGCTGTTGCAGCTTTAGCCCCTGCTCTATTTAAAATACTGGACATGTTAGCTGGCTTTATTTTATTTCTTTTCAGAACTTCTAGTGTCTTTTCTTCAACAAGAAAAACTAAGAACTGACTAAATGCAGGTGTTCCTTCCTTACCAGCTACACTTCTAACAAATTTAATTTCTTTATTAATATCTTGTAGATGGATGTGCAGCTCCTTCAATACTATACCATCTTTGTCTGTAACAGAGCGTCCACGTTTTCTAGAGCTTACACCAGTTGCACAATTTTCCTTATCAGGACTCCTTGAATGACCACTGTGTTTGTGTGAGAAACTTTCAATATCTTGTAATGGTGTAGAAATGTAAGATTGAGAAATATTGATTGAATTTGAACCTACAACATTACCGTAAGCTTCCTCTCTAAAGACTTTTATGTTTCTTTTTATATCTTTTTCAATATTACTAAGAAGTGGTACAAAATGGTTCCTGTAATTTACTATATAAATAATATTATTACCTGTACCTACCTTACCTTTAGTTATATGTAATCCATCTATCTCTTCATCTCTCAATTCTATAATCCTAATTTTTACACTATACATTTTGCATATCATTTTTCCTTCAACTTCAGGTCTGCCCCATATAGCATTTTCTAACTTTAGAATTTTTATTTCTGAACCAGAACTTGCATTTTCAATGTCTTCTGCAGTAAATTCAATATGCGGAATATATTCAGAAAATTTGTCACCTTCTCCTTTTAAAGCATTACCCAACCATGAGCCTTTTTTTGATTGATTAACTTGTGCATATTGCTTACAATTTTCCCGCAAAGACTTTACACTAAATCCTTTACTATCTGTAATCAAAGCTTTATTTTTTAGCTCGTTCAATCCTTGAGCTACAGAATCAAAGAAACAATCCCCTTCGCCTACAGCAGCTCCTATCTTAAAGCCCTCGGGCAATTTCTTTCTTAGCGTCTTCAAAAGTTGATTGAGCTTCTTTTTTCCTTCTTTATTCTTTCCATTTTTTATCAGACTAAAAATGGAAATAGGGTTTCTAGTAACAAAATCTGACTTTTTTAGAATGCTCTGACTATCTGGATTCAAGATTTCATTAGGCGATTTACCGTGCTCTTTACTCCCTGCTAACATATCGACTAGAGAGCCGCGACTCCTCATTCTTGCGAGCACTCTCATTGCAATCTGCGCATGCGCGAGTCCTCCGGCAGCTAGGAGTAGTACTTACTCACACAGGCACTAAAAATGCAATCTGCGCTGCGTTAGCTCTCCAACACTAGCGACTGTCGAATTCCTTTTTCTTTTCCCTTTTTGCACTCTCCTAGGAAGCGCAAGTGTTTACCCTTCCAGAGCAGGAACCAAATCATGGAAATAAAAGTGGAATCCAAATACATCGTCTCGCAATTTAACAACAACTACAAACTATTCACATGGTAGTAGAAAAAATTCAGAAAGAAAAGTTATTTTTTTTACGACTAATAATATTATTTGATTGGTATGTATTTCAATATTTTTTTATTGCTAAATTAACAATATAATCATTTTACCTAACTAAAAACTACAACCGTGAGAATTTTTTTTTTTTTTTTTAAATGGCTTGGTCTACTAAGTGTACCGTTCGAACTTTTCTATATAGTAATTTTGCTATATCGTAAAAGCAGCTATATTAACCCGTTTTTGCCACATTTAGATACGAACCAATTTACTTAGCTTTGTTGTAACAATTTTACGTTTTTATTTTTGAAACACCCCTTTTACGTAAAAAGCTCTCACAAATATACGTATTATTTTATGGATTTGGGAAAAGTAAATAAATAGATTTTTTTGTAGCTCTGATGATAGGGTATTTTTTCTTGAAAGTTTGACTCTAAAGTTCACTGTATTTCAGAAAGGTGAGGTTCTATTTTGATTGTTTGTAGAGTGAAATTAAATGTTTTGGCTGTTATTTTTCACCTTCTATAAAGTTTTTGCTTCATTTTAAAAATTATTTTAAGTATACTAAATGTAGGTATTGACTTATAGTTATAATTAAGTTGTGCATCTATTTTACATATTTTAAGGTAATTTAATTGGGGATGCTTATGGATACAGAGCAAAATGTGGCTAAAGATGTTGCTCGGGTTGGCCAAGATAAAAAAAAAACGTCAAGGGATATGGACAATCAGATAAGCAATTAGCTTACAAAAAAAGAAGCAGTCAAAGATGTTACTGAATTTACTAAAAGTAAAAATGATGAAATGCAGAAATTGAAAGACAATTTTGATTCAAAGGGGCCAATAGTGTTAAGATGGGATTCCAAAGTACCTGAGAAGGATAAGTGGCTTTTCCACTTTTTTTTCTCTTGAAGTTTCAAACAAGAAAGAAGCTACTGAGGAAATACAAAAATATCTGAATCTTTATAAAAACATTCATGATGATATTGAGAACCTGAAAGATGATAATGATGAAGAAATCATTAACAATGCTTATGAGAGAATCCAAAACTTGTACGAAGAGATATCGAGTATGGTTAAAAGAGCTGAAGTGGGAAAAAAGACTACAAGTAGCAGTACTGTTCACTACCTACATAGGGATATTATAGCAAGGAAACCACAGATTATCAATCAATTAGAAAAAGTTGCACTCTCTATTTCAAGACAACTGATACGAGGCTTAACAAATAAATTAGATAGTGTTCTGAAGACAAGTGAAGAAAGTGGATAACAGATAAGAAGAAGCTTGAAAATAAGAAGCTTGGGGGAAAATGTGATAGGGTTGTAGAAGAAAATAAAAAGCTTGGGGAGGAAATGTGATAGGGTTATAGAAGAAAATAAGAAGCTTGAGGGGAAATACGATAGGGTTGTGGAAGAAAACATAAAAATAAGAGAAGATATGAGAAGTTTTATGCAAGAAATGAGGAACGAAAGAACAGTCCAGCATGAGGCGGCTCAAGCTGCTAATGTGCTACCAATGTCGCATAGCAAGTCATCTAGCTAGTCAAGTTCTAGCGGTGAAGATGGTAATCAGGCTGGTCCAAGTAGCAAGGGAAGTGGAATGCAGCCAATATCGCGCAGTCATTCACTGGATTCTTTACATTCTAACGGTAGTGATGTTGAAATAATCAGCAGATCACAATGTCGGGGAATCTTTACTTAGAGCGGTTGAAGGTATTTTCGAACCGTACCAAGATCGCGAAACAGAGCAATTAACGTTCCAATGTGGTAGTCGTCCAATTGTGGCTACGTCACAAATGATGACGTAGGAAAAATTTTCAGAAAAGCTGAGTAATAAGGCTTTTCTCTGCTACATAAAAAAGTTCTATACAATTATACCTTTTATAATAACTATATTTTAAAAAAATGAATTATTTGTATCAGTTTTGAACCCTGCTACATAAAAAAATTATAATATATTTCTTATATTGATAGTATTTAAAAAAATTCACTCACTAATGAAAAAAAAGCTCCAAATAAAGTTATATATCTTGTAATTCATCGTATTTACAAAAAAATACGTTCTCTCATATAAAAAAAAAAGTCCCAAATACAAGTATATATTTTGTAACTGATCGTATTTAAAAAATACATTCTCTCGTAAAAAAAAGTTCTAAATAAAATTATATATTTTATAATTGTTCGTACTTAAAAAAATTGAAAATTTTATTTGAAATGTTGATTCCAAGGAAAAAGAGAATCAATAAACTTACTTCATTTAATTGTGGGGCATTTTAGATGAAATAATACTACATTTCATTTCGTTCTTCTCTTTCAATACTCCATTTAATTCCTTTGAATAGAATTGCACATGTATTGTAAATTTAAAAAAATAGTTTTGTGTTTCTCATCGGCATTTCTTAATAAGATGATGTAAAACTTTTATTATTTGGTTTCTGTTTTGAGTAATTTTTTTTTTTTTTTTTTTTTTAAATTTCAATGTATGTCAAATTTGACAAGAATGTATTTGACTAAGCATTTTGCAAAATGTCTTTAACTATTTTTTAAATAATTTTATTGCGTTTTCTTTATGCTGAATTCAAGTTAGCAACGTCTACGTCATTTGATTATAAATGCAAACTGTATATACTATTCCTTACAGATGCCGTTGATTAGGATTGATTCTGAGAATTTTAAAAGCATTTTTTTTCAAAAAATAACATACACAATACATATTTATATTTACGCTTTCTCAATTTTTATTGTTGTAATCAAGGACATTTTTAACCATTTTATAATTATGTGAACATATTTAGAATTTCTACTTTTATTTTTTTAATTAATATATTACTGATAATTTAACTAGAAAAAAAAAACGTTTATCTTTGTTGTAAAAGCTAATTCAAAATCAAATTAGTTATAAAACTTCAAGACATTAAATTACAGCTTTCGAACTTAAAGTATATGATTGATCATTTATAAATAATTTTTTTAAAAAAAATGGAAAATATATACTTCATGTGAAAGCACTAAAATTTCGAATCAGATTTTTTTTCGACATTACACATCTACTTACAAATACTTTCGCCCTTGAGGCATTACAACTCCCAGATCAAAACTGGAGGAAGAAACCTCACTTGCGTCTTGCTTTGAAACGTTGAATTAGTCACAAGAAAAGTAAAAACAAATTTATAGTTTCTGTTGATTTAAATTGCTGATGCTCATCTCAGTGGACTGTAGAATTCTCACAAAAAATCATCACAATAGTAGCTCTTTTAACTATGTATTACGTTCTCTGAGAGCCGCTACAATTTCTCACTTCTGCACTCAACGACAACTCAGAACACACTCCCAACACAGACATTTTGTTTACAGGTGGCGCTGCTGCATCAGCGCTTGTGGTTTTTTACTGAACAATTTCATTTAATATTACAATGAGCTAGCATTTGACTTCATAATTTCAAGTTTTTCTATACTGATCAAGCATAAATCCCAAAGTTTTTTTTTTTTTTTTTTGGAAAATAGGTTTATTATATGAATACAGCAAATTTCTATGCGTTCAAAACCTTTATTATCCGTATTCTCCACAGACATTCAAAATCTCCAGTGTAAGCTTTTAAAAGATTTCATTTAAGGGATATATCTGAAGTTTATTTTTAATATCTTCCAAGGTATATTTGGATGCTATTTAGCGAACATAACAACTTTAACATATTTTAATGTTTGTCGTGTTTCTAATAAAGTTATTTCGGACATTTTAGAAAAAGTATAATTTTTTCTAAGAAATTAGAGGATGGGAAATCATATATATATATATATGATTTTTAAACCACACCTATTATTTAGTTATTTCATAGAGGAAAATTCTAGAGTATAATGGAGCTCGATTTTTTCTGTTCTTTTAAGAAACTGCAAAAAATAGTTATCGTAGAAACATCATTAAAATCTACTGAATCAAAAATTCCTACAATACAAAAGCATTTTCAAACTAATATTTAAATTGCACTGATAATCATATTTCAATTAAAAAAAATTGTAAAAAAATATGTTCACGTCTAATAGTATCTTGTAAATAATTTAGATTCTTTATGGCATCAAGCATTTTATTGTTCAAATTATAATAATGAATTTTATGTGTTGGCTTTTTTTTTTCTCTTCCTCCTTCAAGTAATTTATTTTTTTAACCTTTTACTTTTTAAAAAATTTCTCATTGTTTATCAACATTTTTCTGATTTCTTGGAGTATTTCATTAGCAGCACGAGAAATGACTTTTCAAAAATGTATGGAAAATTATTAACATTCTCGTCACTGCATCTGTGGAAACAGTTATAAAAAGTTGATTGATAATATCTGTAGAGAAAATTTTTATTGTTCTCTTCAAATACAAAAGATTTGATTAAAAATGTTATAGAAGTTGAATCTAGATGAATGATATGTAATGCAGGAATGAATTATCAACTTTTTTGGAATTCATAACATATCTGTTAAAATTCAACAATATATTTCAAAGTGTTTGATTTGTTACTAATGGAATAAAAGACGAGTATTGTAGCATGATTTGTGACAAAAAAGTTCAAACGCTTTTAAGTTATATCTTATCTCGTTATAAAAAGTTACAGTTAAATAGTAATAAACTTATTTAAGAATAGTTGCAAAAAAATATTTAATTTTTTTTATTTCCTTTTTTCTTGTTTTTTTCATTGTTTTATATTAAATGATATCAAAGTTTGGTGTTGTTATCGAATGGTTTTTGCTAAATCGGATTTATGTAATATAGGTATTATCTTAAAGTTTTTTACCCGTTTTGCTCATTATATTTTCGGGTAAAATCGAAGTTTGAGAGGGCCTGGCGTGCTTTAACTTTTTTTTGGCGTAAAAAGGATAAACAAAGCGTCGAACCCCCTTTTTATAGATTCAGTAGGGTTACCAGAAAAGAATAGTTTGGCAACCATATTTGGCAATTTATCGCCAAAAAAAGTTAAAGCGCGCCAGGCCCTCTCAAACTTCGATTTAACCCATTTTCGTAATTAGCATTGCGGCACGAAATGAACATGTATAACGTGAGCCAAAACGAAACATAAATAAGTGCTGAATCTTTAAATTTTAAAGCATTGTACTTTTTCTCTCATTCAAAGAGTCAAATAATCTATAAAACTAAAGTTTATTCTATCCTATTTGATATGATGGATCCTTCAAATAATATGATTTTGATTCTGGTTCAGAAGAACGGGAACAAATATTAAATCTCAGGGTACCATTTAAATTATTTTAAATAATTGATTATTGTTTCTATTGAGTATTCTGTTGAGTATTCAATAAATAGAATCAACTTATTGAATTCAATTTACAACCTAAAATTTCAAAATGGCTGACTATATACATAAAACACTTGAATCTGTTTTTAATAATTTACATGATAATCATTTAGATTAATAACTTTCATTAGTGTACTTCACTTATTTACTACATACAAAGTATCAATTTGTGAATGCTTTAAACATATTATAATATAAAATTAAAAGAGAGATTTTTGAATTTTTTTAAAATCTGAACTATCGATTTTTTTTCAATATGTCATTTATTAAAGATTATATTATTTTCTTAAAATTGTTATATGTCTGTTTCCAAATTAAACACATAATTAAATTTCAAATTGGATTGGCATAAATTAAAATTCCTGTAAAAGCTACACGAGATCTGTAAGATATGTATACCGTATTCCTGAATTACGGTTCAGTGACAAGCATGACGCTAGAGTGAATCACATTTTCTTAATTTCAGTATTACATTGTCTTAGGAATTTGAGGTTCAATTTCATTTAATACGAAGTACACTCCATTGTTTCATAAAAAAGATTTTTGATTTAATCATGACTCGATTACTACCAAAATTGGCCACGATAGCCGAGTGGTCTTAATTGCTATCTCCTGACCAATCAGCGTTGTTTTCCTCAAATCGTAGGTCCCAGTCTATATTTCTCTGAAGATCCACTGAAAAGTGGGGCAACTGCAGTTTAAATCTGATGATACTCCCAGATTTTGTACCGGCGAGGTGTGAAAATTTAGTGAGTGGAATTCCAGTTCTTCCTCGTCATTTGACCGATGTTCGAAATAATGAGATCTATCGCCAATAGCCCAAATGTTGATTATTCGTACATCGTTAATGAAACAATCAATCAATACCACAAAAATTAGATGATTAATGAGCGTCAGTGGGTTATTGTTTATTCTAAAAATCTCTAAGTCGTAAATATCAAAGAAAAATACAAAGACATACCTATAAGGGTAAAAGATTTATACATAGACATATCTATAAGGGTAAAATTGGTAAGGGAAAAAGAAAATAAGAAGAGAAAAACTGTCTGAAAGAAATATGCGGAAATGCAATTCTGTTTTCTTTAACTGTGAGGGTACTGAGAAATAAAAATTTAAATTATTAGGATAGCATTAGAGGCTACGATCTTTTCGTAGTAAAACAGGCAAATCTAAATTTATAATATACATTAGATAACATTGCTTTTGCTATATAATTGGTTTTTTGCGTTTTCCTATAGTTGTAAAAACATTACTTCTGTCGTCAGAACGAAGGCTGCGTACTTTATTGTTCGGCGAAGTACTTGTTTATAAAGTAGGACTATTATTTAATGATAGTGGAAAAAATTTATCAATTAGCAATATGCTAAGAGATTAATTTTTACACCCAAATCTTTCTTGTATATATTTAATGTGCCTCAAATATATTAGGTTATCACCTAAATGAAAGTCGAGGTAATGAACCACACTGATATAGATTCGATGAAGATATTCCCAATTTATCTCTAAATCAATTAAACATTTATAAAAAAAAAAATTGGGGAGAGGTGTCAATACATCTGGATTTTAATATTGTTTAATTCTCTGAAACTCAAAATAAATATCTGTGAAGTGACACACACATTATACGCTAATAAAGAGCAAATGTACATTAAATATATGTTTGTTTAAAAATTCTTTACAAGCATCGATTGTCTAAAAGTCAATAAATATGATATTTTTTTTTTTAAAAAAATCAGTTGTACTTTTTGACAGTTATATTACTGATCCATTGGTAATGGCTTCTTAACATATGATAATTTTTAAAAAAAGATGTATATTATTTTTAAGAAAATTCTTGCGTTTTCTTCCTCAAAATGAGAAAAATAATTGATAAATATATCTTTTCTACATAAAAAGTTATTCGTGATGAATCGAATCGTTTGTTTTTCATATATGATTTCAATAACATTAGCATGTTTTGTGTGTGTGTTAGATAGAAAAATATTGCTTAAATTCTAAGAGTAATACTCATAGTTTTGAGTGATAAAAGAAAATGAAAAAAGTAATAATAAAAATAAGTAAAGGAAGAAAATATAATTTTGAATTCAAATCTTAGGGTAATATTTCTCTAATCACGAATAATAATGTTAGAAGAGAACCAAAAACTATTGAGAATCGGGTTGGAAACCTTCCTGAGATCATTAAAAAACTTAATTTTTAGGGAGATAATTCTAATAACCTTATTAGAATTATCTCCCTAAAAATTCCATCTCAAATATATAATAAACATTCATTTAATAAAATTAAATAGTTGAAGTGACCTGGGAAACAAAAACATTTTAAAATAAAGAAAATAGGAACAATTTACATATAGCAGACAATCATATACTTAATGTAGCTTATTAATCTGTCATTTTTGATGTTTAACAAAATGTTTTTATCTTTTCAGTCATTAAAAAACTAAAACTGTTTTTGTGCAAGCTTTGAACCCAAAAAATTTTTATGGCTTCAACAAAATTAATATTGTTAGCTGCTACATTTTTAATGAAAAAGCTCGCAGAACCGTTTTACTTGATTTATCGTTGATAAAAGGTAATTTTTAATCAACTTTGAAAAGTTTCTCTCTCACGAACCGACTGAAACACACACCGTCAAAAAAATTTTGGCCGGTTAGAACCGGCATTGCTCTACACGTCCGGTTGGCGGGCGTGTACTTTGATCTTAGGTTACACTTTGTATCTTTTTTCACTTTACGGAATTCTCATAATTTTCTCTTACTCAATATTTCTGATGTGGAGGTATCTCCCAATCTTGGGAGAGGTACTCCATAAATTTACACACCTTCGAACTAAAGAGATTTATTGATGTTTTATATGTCGTTTGAGTTTCAACTCTCTAATATTTACAACGAAAGAAAAGAAAATGTGAGTTTTTCCACAGCAGTATTCTAACAACCAAGTATGACAGTATATCATTTTTAGTTTTAAACTTAAGAAAAAAAGAAGTAGAATATTTTATTTGAAAGCTACTTCTGTAGTGGTGATAAAGTCGAGAAATGCAACACACTCGGCAGTATTTTAGAATTAAAATAAACAGCGAAAGCCCACACAAAAATTGGCCTCTTACTATAAATTATATATTTAGTATTGTATTTTTATTGTGTTTAAAAATTCCACTGCACTTATCAAAACTTGTTTTTTAAAGATTGTAGAAGAGAATAACAGGGGAAAAAATGTAGGCATTGCTAGTTTCTGTTTTAATTTTTCAGTTTCTTTCGAAGTCTTAAAATTTGTATATTAATAAGTTGAATATCAATGAAAAAAAGACTTAAAATATTTTAAAGCATTTTATAATTGAATACAACCGAAGGAAATATATATTGTAATAAATAAACTGTTGTAGATATACAAATAAGCTACTGTATAACAGTTCATGTTTTCTAAAGTTTTTTTTATAATTAATTTTGATCAGTTCGAATAAATTCATCACTCATTCAACTGTGAGCATAGTATGTTATGTTTTCTAACACTTACTTCATTCAGTATATGTTTAAATTTTGTAATAATTTTTTTTTTCCTTTTTCGAGTACTGGTATTAGAGTATAACTAAAAAATATTCTTTTTTTCTGTTGCATATTTTTTTTTTTTTTTTTGCGAAGTAATTAAAACTTTTGATAAATATTTAATTTTTCACTGCTACTATATAAAGAAATTATCAAACAAAGATGAGCTGAATGCTGTTTCAAAATATATTTCTTCCATTTTTGAATAACTTATTCATGCAAACTTATGAGGAAACGGTACCCTAAAACTGACAGAATATTAATATATATATATATATATATATATATATATCACCTTATTTTAATTTTAGAGCTTTTATAAATTTATGCAAAATCTTTCATAGTTCTAGCTGTATTATTTAGCGCATTATCTTAACTATCTTTCACAGAGTGCACCATATTATTTCATTGACTTTTAAAATTTTTGAATTATTTTTTCTTTGTTTTTAATTTTTCACGGCTGTCATGCATTTACAATTCCAAGTCTCCTTTTACTATCAGTATAATACATCAAATTATTCTATTCATGAAATAAGGATTTTGATACATAATTCCTTTTTAAAACACCACTAAATTACGTGTAACTGTTTTTTTTTTTTTTTTTTTTTTACTATTTTTCGCAACATCTGATAGAATAAAATAATTACAAAGCTGTAAATAATACTATTAGAACCAAACACACCCACTGAATTGAGAAAAAAAAATTCGAAGAAATTACGAAAAATGTAACTCAAAAATATTAAAATTTACTATAGTGAGAATTATAAAACATTAAAATATTTTAAAAATAATTAAAATTTTAGATAATTATATATTTGAAGATGAAGTTTTTTTCTTTTTCTTTTTGGAATGCATATTTTATGTGTGTCCATGGTGAACATAATTATTTCCTTATAATTTTATAAAATTGCTCAGCTCAATTTTGTAAAAAGACACAATTTGTCAGCTTAATAATTAAAGCACACATTCTTCCTAAATTTAGGTAATGCAATGGAACATAATTTGAACATATTGTGTTCATGTAAAATCACAAAAATTGTCCTTCAGTAATCCTTATATTAGTAAATAATTTCAATAAGTTTCTGTACTGTTCAAACAAATAACGGATACTTACTTATGTGTAAGTTATCCGCAAATTGCATTATAACTTACAAATACATTTTAAAGAAGTTTCATAGTTTTAATTGATACGAGAAATATTGAGCTGAACTATTTTTAAGTATGGTATATGTGTGGAAGTTAAGAAGTAATGCCAGCTCAAGTGTCGTCCTCGTCACTTGACCGAGATTCAAAATTATGAGTTCCGTCGCCAATAGTTCTCGTGTTGCTTCTAGTGCAACGTTAATAAAACCAAACCAAGCTTAAGAGCTCTTATTCATTAATTTACATTTAATTGCAATGAGTAATTAAATATACCGCAAATGAAATAATCTTATTGCTAGAGCACTTCATGATTTAATTGCTACATAAATTTTACTATGTAATTGTAATAAGCTAAATAAAATAGATTAAAATTCATATTATTATGAGGAACTCAAGCCAAAATAATGTATAATTCACAGTATCAAGATTAAAAGTAAATTTAAGAAAGGTGTAAGAAGGTTTATATCATTGAAAATAAAGAAAGAAATATGAGAGAGATTGCTCATATATTTATATTGTTAAATTATGCAGAAAAATATATAAATCTTGCATATTAAGGAACGTAAGCAAATTTTTACCAAAAATTTTTGCTGAATATTATGGTCAAAGAAACATCGTACTGATAATTTTATAATAGACCTTACTAACAGGTATCAAATCAAATATGAACACTCAAAGATAGTAACATATTTTAGCATCATTTATCCAGGAAAAAAATTTAATTACCATAATGCTACATTGAGTTATAAGAATAATTATTTTCAATAAAAAAGAAAATGAAGAACTAAAAGTAGCTCAATAAAGAAGTTTTTCATTCAATGTAAATAACAAGAGTACTTCAAATGAAATACACTGCATAAAAATATTGTAGTAATTATATAAACAGAATAAAACCAGCTACATAAATACATCAATAAGGTTAATGAAAACAATAATTATGAGGATGGTGAATGTATCTGCATATCTTGTTTTTTTTTTTTTTTTTTTATCAAGACGATCTTATAATAAAAAATCGACAAATTAGCGATATGCTACGAACGATTGTAATCCAAAACTTCCTTAGTAAATATTTTATGTGTTTTGAAATAGGTTAGTCCATTATGTAAATGGTTGAACCAATAACAATTTTATTACTTTCTCGAATAAATATAAACTTTTTGTGGGATTAATACATCTAAATTTCCTAAATGCGAAAAAACACTCGTGGTTTATTTTTGATCTCTGCCCTTCAAACTGTGTGTAAGCTGTTCTTTGAAAGTGTTGGGAAATATTTGCATAGGTGTTATAGTGAAGCCCTTCAGATAAAAAAAGCAGGGTCTGGGGTGCAATCAATATTCAAAGAGGGATGTAGGAGGGGAAAGCTGAAATGTCATTCGTTGCAAAGATAAGATCACCAAGCTTTGCCAACTTGAATGAAGAGAATGTTTGAAAAATTTCTCAGTACTCGAGTAGCTGCTCCCTGATTGGACAAGCGCTATCATAGCCCCACCCCACTCACTAAAGTTCATAGAATCTTAAACTCAATAAACTTTTATAACTTAATGCAATTAGTTGATAATATTTATATCATTTATTTATCTCATTAGTAACTACTTAAAATTGTGCAGCATCCATTTGTACCAGGGTATTGTAATAGCATGTAATCAGGTTCAACTCAGATGAGAGATATAGACCCATTCTGGGTTCGTCGCTCTATATAAACCTTCAATACGAGCAATGCTGGGCGGGATGCCATCTAAAAACTCGTATTTCTTCGAAGTCATACAGCTGTACCGTACACTTGGCAATATATTTATTTCGAGTTTACAGAAATCTGGGATTTCTCTTACTTGGTATGAGTAATATAAAATGAAAAGAAAAGCCACAAAAAAAAAAAATCACCGACGGCCAAGTTCTAGTATGGACGAGGAGTGAGGTTTCAGTCCTCGGAGTTGGCTGTACAGTGAATGTATCCTTTCGACAATGGAGCATAGTAGATATTTGTGACTTTGTTTTGATGTGTGGGATATAAACGCATATTATAGCTAATTCATATTGAATTTTGTACAACCCAAGAATATTTTTCATAAGCAATTTACTTAAATTTGTGTAAAAATGTATAAATGATCTTCTCAACGGCTTTAAAAAGATGCGATTTTTGTTGTTACATTCTAACTCTATATTACGCTCATTTAAGAAAAGTGACTGAAATAATCACATTTCATCACGACTGACTTCTAGGGAGATCAGACAGCAATTTACCTTTATAATAAGTCTTATATGTTCACTGTATATGAGAATATATTTTGTTTAATTTAAGTATAAAATGTTGCATGCAAGATAAAATATGTTTAACGAAGAGGATGTAAAATGCAAACCATGACCCAAGTTGCACTCTGAATATATTCTCGGTATGATTTCATTTTTCTAAATATTAAATTTTTATAATACTGAGAACTTTTTTGCACTGGTTTTCATTCAATATCAATAAAAAAGGGGTTTATTATTTTATGCAAATAATTTGTGGAATTAATTTATCACTCATCCACTCCCTCCCCTTATTTTTGAGAGGGGAATATACTTAAAGTAAAAACCAATTTTTAATCAGCTAACGGATACGTTTTTTCACATAAAAGCTACTTTTTCATGTTTGAATTTTAAGATTTCTGACTTATTTTCAAGTAATTAATGATTAGCTATACTTTCAAAAATTATTTAAAATTTTTATTACCATTTTATTTGTGTCATTCGAATATTTATTTAATTTTTTTCTGAATCGTGCTGATTTTAAGGCCTGCGTGGTTACAGGCAACATTTATTCGTTTTACAGAAAATTTTTAAGGAAACATTGAATGTGTTGATCTAAAAACTAAAATATGTATATAATATTTAAAAAAAAAATCGCATTACAAAGTACAAAGCAAACGCTTAAAGCCATTGTATTATTTAAGTACTTTTAATATAATTATATCTGGATTTTTATAACCTATTTAAGTTGAATGACGATGTTCATTTTCAACAGCTTCTCTTCATGAAATATTAGTTTTTAGAATTAAATTATTATTAGTAGTAATTAGAATTTATTCCGATATTTCGTATCACCGTTTCATGCAAAGAACAAATATTTTTTTTAGATTTGTTAATAATAGTATAAATTGAAATTTTGAGAATAGCCATTACATTTCCAACAAAATTCTACATTTATAAATTTAAGAATGCAATTTTTTTTTTTTTTTGTAAAATTATTTTCAACAAGAAAGGTAATTTATGTATTGATTTTATGAGTTATTTGTTTTCAAACCACTAATGAAAACGATGTAAATTTCTAAATCTGTTGATATTTAGTGAAATAACAAGCATGGAATCAAATGGTTGATTAACCACTTCCCAGTTTTGCCCGGGCGCTGCTTGGGTATTTAAAAATGGGCCTTCCATGATTTGCCCGAACACCGCTAGGGCAACACATTTTTCGACGCTAATCCACTGATTTTCCCGAGTTTTTGCTTCTTTTTAATTTGCAATGTTTCTAACAAGTGGCTGTAGTTGTGTAGTAAAAATAGGACCATAAAACAAGTTTGAACTGGTTTCTAGGTCAGATTTTACTGCTTTTTTTAAGCGGGAAGAAAAGCAAATTTGATTTTCACTTGCTCAGTGAATCACATGTTGTAAATAATAAGTTTTTTTTTAATTCGGAGGTAAAATAAAAGCAGAATGAGTGACGATAATAGAATGTAACTCTGAATCTCAATGAATAGAATGTAATCTCATTGAGCGTTTTATAATAGAAGGTAACTCTGATATTGATTCAGACAATGAATCTGAAATTTCACTAAATGATTCTGGTGGTTACGAAAAGTTTATTATCCGACTTCTCCAGTGATGAGGAAACGGAAATGTTAGATGACCTTACTCAAGTTCGGAATTTTTGTGAAATTGATACTATAGTAATCCTCCTTTAGCACCACCACGTTTTCTTTTCACAGCAAATCTAGCTGTTCATTTGAATAGTGATATACGAGATGGAACCCTACAATTTCTTTATATTTTCTTTGATGATAATCTCCTTGAAATGATAGTAACTGAAACTAATCAATAGGCAGATCGATTTATTCGAAACAGTAATCTACAAAGAAACATCAGAACCAGAAAGCGGGAACCAAAGACGAAAAACGAAGTTCAAATTTTTATCGCTTTGAATATTTTACAAGGAAATGTGAAAAGGCCTGATTTTGAGCACTTTTGGAGTAAAAGACATTCAACATCAACATCCTTTTTTTTTTTCAGAAATCATGTCTCTTAGACGCTTTCATCTTATTCATCGATATTTACATTTCTCGGATGACACCAAATTTGACGCTAAAACACGAGGGCCCTAAGTTGCATAAACTGTGGTCGGTAGTTCAGTTTCGCCAGTCTTTCCAGTTAGGCTATTGTTCCGAAAAAAAGCCAATTTTAAGTAAAAATGTAATTTTTTCGCAATAAATAAAAATTAGCATAATTTCTTAAAATCAATGTCTAAAATTGTTTTTGCTGCTGTTTTGAGTTTATATAATCGAAAGGAATAAGAAATTGTGTTTCAAAAATATGCTTATTTTATGACACAACATGACAAAAAAAAAAAGAAACTGTTAAGTGGTTAAGTTACTCAATTCGCATGAAATTAACATTTTATAAATACCTTCTTAGTACTTGATTCTAGATTCCATTTATTCAAAGAAAATCGAAATCTGCTCCTTTCTACAATAATTAATTAATGTTTTAAAAATTTTTATCTTCATTTTCTACTTTCTATTATGTTATTTGGAAATAGGTTTTATATCTCCCAATTGGTTTACATAAGTAACTTTTCTGAATAAAAATCTACATTGTACTGAACAATTTTAAATATTTGAATTTCACATTACTTTCGTCTTGTATTATAATATATATTTTATGACTTTTGTCTCTTTCAAGGGCCGCGACCAGTCGTGGGTGCAATCCTGATAATTGTTGCACATGAAACGAAATGAGGTCTCAAAGTCATTAAGTGGAATTTAGGGAAATTCAAGTTAGGATACCAGCTGGGGTGTTTTCATATACATCTCAAAGTTATAAAGTCCAATGTCAAAAGCCCTTATGTAACGGGACTCTAGTGAAATTAATTTTTTTAAAAATTTTCTTTTCCAATAATTGTTTTGCTATTGAATAAATATTATTCACTACTGCTAGTTTTACATTTCATTATTTTGCTTGTGAAATCTCTTAAATTTTCATAATGCAAGGAAAGTTGAATAATGACATTCATTTGACCGCTCAAGGAGTAAACGTTGAACCTTTTTATCTATGGTTGTAATGTTTACTTAAAACATTTACTATAGTTTATTTTATTTGAACAATTTAATTAATTTATGTATTTTTGAACCTCGCAACATATTTTAAAGCTCGTACGTCTCGTTTACTATTTAAAAATTAGTAATATAAAAATTTGATTTTGAGGTACTTAAATGAGTTTATTAATTCATTACAATTACAAACAACGTCTTAGTGAACAGATCAATATTTTTTACGTGTTTTATTGTTTGGTACATTCTACATGTAAAATGCTAAATTAAATGAATTGTTCTGTTCTTTTTTTGTATTTAATCAGATATCAGAATTCATAAACCTTGAAAATAATTTTTTATTAACAGGAATTCACGAGGAGAGATATATTATTCAACTAAATGGGTGTATTTATTTGGATTTTCTTTAGTAGCAAGACTGAAAATTGTAGCTATTCTCTGTCAAATAATTATATTTAATTAAAAAAGACACTAAGTTAAGTAACTTTTACAGATAAGAGTAAAAACTATCACGTTTTCATTGTAAAATGTATACATATATATAAAATTGTTACATGATAAATATTTTAATTAAATATCAATTTTTATTAAATTTATTTAAATATGTAACTTTTTTTTTCTCTTTTATTTCTAAACAAAATTCATCTAAACTGTCCACGGAATTCGACGATACTTGGAATTCCTTGGAGTAATATTTGAAGTAACTGATTGTGTGATATATCTGATATTATATGTAAAATTAATCACTACAGTAAATTATTATTGATATGTATTTCTAAAAAAAAGTAATTTCGTATTTCTGCTTGTTTTAAATATTGATATTAACCAACTTCATTT
Source organism: Nephila pilipes (assembly GCA_019974015.1). Lineage (NCBI taxonomy): Eukaryota > Metazoa > Arthropoda > Arachnida > Araneae > Nephilidae > Nephila > Nephila pilipes. The sequence continues at coordinate 339,929 of BMAW01000086.1, read as the reverse complement.
AATTATTATTTTGTATTTCTTGTGACTGAACGAATTTAATTCCGACGTTGATCAGAACATTGATTTGTGAAGTTTTACCAAAAGAAAAGAGTAATTTCGTAAAAATCCTTTTTTTAAAAAAAATTTAATATTCCAAGCTTTAAAATTTTCCTGTTTATATAATGTTTCTCCTTCAATGCTAGTACAATATTTTTTAAAGCAATATTGAGTTTTTTTAAACTTCAAATAAAAGTTTAATGGTCAACTTTTTCTGCAAAATTTATAAAAATGATCCATCCACTGTTTGTGGATAGATCATTTTTATAAATTTGGAATTGTTTGAACGGATTTCTTGTTTTAATTATTATTTACTAGCGGAGTTAAATAGAACCCAATAGCATTTTTTTTACATTCGTTGGATAAATGGGTAGTAAAATATTTCTTGATCACATTTCCATTGCTGCTTTGTGAAATGGTTCTGATAAAACAGTTCTCCATCGCCCCTTTCAAAAAATCTTATCTACAACGAGTTGAGATCTTTTTCGATAGTTAAGAACTTCTGAGTTTATAATAAGCGAGTTATTTTTAACATCATCGTTTGATGGATTTTGGCAGTAAAATAATTTCCCAATGCTGTTCACTAAAGACATTCTTCCGGCAAACATTTTCCCTTTATTTTAAATCACTTTTTTTTCTGAAAATTTAGAAGTAGTGAAAAAAAAATGGAAGAAGATTTTGTGTTGAGACATTGTACTTTGTTATATTTACTTCAAAATAACATCTTTCGCTATTAATTCTAGTTTTTTTTTTTAAAAAAAAAATGTTCAAAGGATTAGATGTTATACATTAAATCAGTTGTAAATAAATACAAAATACAATTAAACAAAATTCAGTCTAATATTTGATCCTGCCGAAGAATGCAAGGCTAATTTTTTCAGTAATTAAATGATAATCAAGAAAAAAGTAGTTTCATTGTTAATAAAAAAACAGATTTTAAATAATAAGAAATTTCGGAAATTACTTAAATGACTTGTAATCTTGATTCTTAAACAACTATCTATTCTAGTACTTACGATAATAAAAATTACGCAAATTTTTACAAACTTTAATTTATTTTTTTCTATTCGAATTAAATTACTTTAACCTAATTTCTATTTACTTTTATTACATAATTAATTTAATTCTTCAAATAGGTAAGTATTTCTTTAATAAAATATTTTTGAACTTATTTAAAAATTCAAAGGAAACTCTCATATAAACGGCAAGAAGATGACTGGAGTGCAGTTTAGACGACAACACTTTTCCGAAAATAAGATCGTTTGAAAGATGGAAAATGTCCAGAAAAAACAGTGTATTACTACGCAGAGTTTGTCCCGCGGATCGTTCTAAGCAAGGTTGCTACAAACTGGTTCCTCTCAAGGGCAACGCCTTGGCGATCAATCTTATTACTCGAAATCGGGATTTGGCGGGGGAAAATCTTCAACCTCGTAAATTAAAGATTCCCCCTTTTTCCATATAAATCTTTATTTCTGTGTAAGAATCGCTAGTTTATTTGACTACTTATTTCACTAGTCTCAAGGTATAAAGTAAAATTGAAGCCACCCTTTTAAAACTGAAATTTTGGGCAAATTGCATTTTGAAAGATAATCCCTATGAAAACGTTAAAATAGTTTGGTCCAACATTTATCAGATCTGCAAGAAACGGAACTTTTCCGTCAAAAGGGGCCGTTGGCGATGGTTAATTTTTTTTCGCCAAATGGGAGCTATATCACGAACAACCGCAGTAGTACTGTGTCGGGAGAGAGGCGAATTTACGATTTGGCATTTTTATGGCCCCCGTTAACAGAAAAGTACACAAAAAAACCTTTCTGCAATATTGATCTATTCAAAAAGAAAAATTAGCTTCGACCCAAACTCCATTTCAAAACTGCGACACCTCCAAAGTCCCAATAAAAACAAAGAGAACAAAAAATTGATATTTCGACCGACACTCAATTGAAACTAAATTTTATTCATGTTGACATTATGCATTATTGGATTGACATTAGAAAACAATATCCTGAAATTGCCAAAAGAGCTGTGAAACATCTAATGTCATATGTTTCAACCTATGTATGCAAAAATCATTCTCTATGTAAGCTGCAACAAATAAAACTGACTGGATGCTGAAGATGAATTAGGTTGCAGATTTCAACAATTATTCCAGACGAAAAAATACTTTGCAATAGAAGACAATCAATGTCAAGTCATTAAAAATGTTTTTATTAATTTTTTAAGATATAAAATATTGTTACTTTAGTTTATTATTCAAGGAATATATTTTTTTTTTTTTGGGGGGGGGAGAATATGCATTAGCTACCTTACCATTCATTATCTTATTAAAATGTTTCTATTGTGATAAAATAGAGGTGGAACAATAATTTTGTAAATTTGAGTAGAATAAAGCTTTAATATTATATTTTTTTTCTTCTCTTTGATCAAGAGGTTCCTTTAAGAAAATGGTAAGTTCAAAGGATTCCTTAAGATTTAAAGGATTGAATACCTCTACTGTACACCAAGCCTAACGGCTAGGGCATGCACAGTCCAGTTATTTAACTGACACACCTCGTACCTTCTTCTCATCCTAATTGAAGGTCAAGATAAAATGAAAATAGTAGCCTGTTATGGTTAAGTACTCCGACTGTATTTGTCACACTTCATTTAATTGTAATTTTTACTTCCTATCTAATTTATATTGTTATTTTAAAACGTTTCTATGTATTTCACTTGGTGTGTATCTGTCTGTCTATAAGTGTGTCATCAAATTTTCAATCGTTAATTTAACCAATTTCCCATCAAGTTAGAACTCTGAAACTTTGAGAATCATTCTTACTCGCCTAACAATGCAATATTTAGACATTTGCGACAAGTTTTAACTAATATTTTAATAATGCAGTTTAGACAAACCACTTAGCACGATTTCAAAAATTGCCAAACTCGACGATTTTTTTGGGGGCTGAACGTTAAAGTCCGCGAAACGGACCAGGGTAGCCACATTTGGCAAAATACTGCCAAATAATTATATTAATGAATATTAAACATTGCAACCACAATTTGAATTTGATTCAATCTAAAAATGATTTAAAAAGAATTTTTAATGATGTTCTTTGTCTTGATTCTTATTATTGTATGTATTCTTATATTGCAGTGAATGAATGTAAGTGGATGAGGGAGTGAATGTAAAGTTTAATGGCACAAGAGCCAGATATGGCTATGCTGCGCCAAACAAGATTAAACTGTGGTCTAGACGTGAAGTTGAAAAAAAGATAAGTTATTGACAAGAAGGAGGGTCAAAAATAGAGAAAGATCGCTAGGGTATTCCGGGAGTGCGTCACCCGTGTTTACCAAAGACAGTAAACCCCATGGGAAAGAAAAAGATCACTAAGGTGCCTCAGGGTCATGATGCCCATACTTACCTGAAGAAGGCAAGTTCCTGAGATCCCCTGATATAATCCCCAGGGGCAGGGTGCCCGGCTATACCCCTAGACGCTGGGTACCCATTTGAGTCGCCTCTTACGACATGCATGAGCTACAGTGTGACTATTCTGTCATTCCTGGTCACCACACGGGTCTGTAGGAAGTAGATAAGAATAGAATACTAATTTAAATGTTCAATGTATTTCATGTGCACCCTTATTCCTTTTGCTTAAAAATATGAAAATAATTACATTCATATGCCTATCATATTTAAGTTTTGCAGATATTGCAAAAATGAAACATTTACATACTATTTTGTTTGTTTTAGCAAGGGTATATCTCATCATTGCATATTAAAGCAATTAGGAGCGGATTTTTTAAATAATTTTTTTTAATAAAAATATTAAATGCTTTTGCTTAAAGCCAGATGTGGCTATGCAATGCCAAAATGCTGAGATCTAGATCATTAGGGTGGATCAAGTGAAGAAGATTACACCTAAGCTAGAACTTTGCTTTCCTAATTTATATACTACATGAAGAAGACTTTCAGCCTAGCAGATTTGACATGAATCAAACCCATTACACAACAGATCTTTATTGGCATTATGACTCAACTATGCAACTTAATTGAAACAGCATGGAAAAAGTTGCTTGTGATACAAATATTCATTGCAAGTTACAATAAACAAAGACAATAAGTTATAAAATACATAAGCACACCTTTATTTTATACATCAGATCCTTTAAATGTACAGGAAAAAAAAAACTATAAAACTTTTTATTTATGCAGACATTTTCATTTTGATTGGTAGATGATACTATTAACATAAACTTCGTTAATAAAGTTGCTTGAGATGCAAATGTCCATATTGATCCAAAGTCTTCAAGTTACATTAAATAAGCTCAATAAGTAGCCAAAAATACATAAGAATGTTTCTTAATATATCAGATCTTTTAAACCAATAGAAAAAAAAATAACTCCATAAAACATTTGATTCATACTGACATTTTCATTTTGATTGGTGGATGACACTCGTACCCAATAAGCTCGAAATCTTCAAACACAAAATCTTCAATGTCCTTAGTGTCCTTTTTTATTTTTAGCTTTGGAAAAGGTTTTGGTTCTCTTTTAATCTTCAAAAAAAAAAAAAAAAAAAGTCATGTTTAATACTTAAAAACTTACTGTACCAAAGTGTTTAAAATTTACTAACAAAAAATGCCTGATATTAACATGCAAGTCCAAAAATTACAGGTTGCAAAATCTTGATTACCTTGCAATGTGTAATACATTTTATCAGGATATAAAAATGTTGTTAGTAATATGTTAACGTGTAATTTGAGAGACATAATTTCTGACTGAATTACCAATAAATTATTAATCTATTCTAATTATGACTACCTATTTTGCATTTGAACTGAATGAATTTGCTTGTGCAATCATAGTATTGCCTATACACACAAAGAGAACTTTATTCTTATTCTTTATATTACTGCTGTGAGGAGTGGTAAGCTCCCGCTGTGATTGTGAGTGAAATGGGGAATGTAAAACTGCCATGTTAATTAAATACCAAAAAGTTTACAATCCACTCAATCTTTTTATCGAAAAGGTGAGAGAAGTTTGACTAAATTTATGGAATTTAATGTAATGAGTGAAACTGTAACATGGTCCACAGTCACTGGAGTGCAAATACCAGTAATGAAACAAAAGTTTTAAAAGTGTTAGAGCTATTAATATTTGTGAACATTAATGATACAGAATGTGCTATTCTTCCATGGATTAAAGTGTAATTAAAGATCCACATCGGATCAGACCACAACAAAATATTCATCCTCCTTTGGAGATTAAAGGAATTCATATATTGAGTTTTCTTTTCAAAAACTTAATTTACCATGTCTATAATTGGAAAATTAATAAAGACAACCATCATAACTGAGGAATTAGATTTGGCAATTCTCGATTGAGCAAAAGTTAGTCAAGTTAAGAAATATTATTGAGAGAAAGAAATAAAGGAAAAAGAGAGAATGAGTAAATTCATCAAGAATCTGCTCAAAAATCTGATTTTGAAAGATTAAGTTATTACAATTAGAAAAGGAATTGCAGTTACAAAACTGATAGACACCTTAAATAGAAACACTGAAAGCCTAATTAAAACTTAAGCAAATTCTAATTGAGTAGAATCTTATAATTTTTTCTTCCAATCAATTGAAAAAAACATCTAAAAAAAAAATGTACGGGAAGAACTAAAAACGGAAATATTATCAAATAAAATATTGTGAGATAAAGTATAAAATTTAATGGTTTATGTAAAAGAAGAGGATATCAGAGATCATGAGAATATTAAATCTGTAATATTAAAAGAATTCCAATTTATCCCATAAGGGAGTTTTGCAATGCACAAACATTACCAAATGAAAATTTTGTACAATTCATGTAGAGATTATATGCTAATTTTGATTATTATTGTCAGTTGTGAAAAGCGATTATGTGAAAAAAATCGATTGCTTCTGATAAAAATTTTAGTGAGCTTGATTGAGAATTGAAAACTCAATTAGCAAGAAGATAGGGAAAATTGTTTTTTAAACCACAAGTTGCTAGAGAATGTGACATTTATCTTCCTTCAAGATGGAAAAAAAATGAGTCAACAAGAAATGAAAGCAGAAGAAATCAAATAATGAGTAAAAACAAAAAATCCTCATAATTTAGGGTTACAGAAAAAGATTTCCAATATGTTTTTATCAGAAGTAAAAAACAATGAATCATTTGTAAAAACAAGAATCATGCTTCATATTTATGTCTACAATTCAGGAAGTTTTCAGATCAGGATCATGTGGAAGTAATCAAAATGAATAATCTGTGTTTTAAATGTTTAGCTCCCAAATGTTATGTTGAAAGATATAGAAATTATTTTTATGGAAAAGTGCATAATAAAATGTTTTATTTTTCAAGAAGTGTCAAACCTAAGGCAGAAATAATTCTAAAAAAACAACTGCATATGCATTTGAAAGTAAAAAAAAAAAAAAATTGTGTATGATTCCATCCCTTCCTATGAATTTAATCAAAATATTGTTGTTATTAAAGACCACAAGCAGTTTCCCTAAGATCAGAACAAAGATGTTTTATTGAATATTATTCCTGTTCTGCTTAAAAACAATAATACTGAGTGGTAAGAATCTAGGTGACTGCACAAATCTTTCGGAACTCAAAAAATAAATACTTTGATCTCATGCTTAATGATTCATCATTGACAGTTAACCCTTTCAGAATGGGCATCCTATATATGCATCACTCACAATTGTCTTTCACAGCTAGGCATCCCAACCATGCATCACTGGAGAATTAGCTCGAGGGCTGGGTGATGCATATATGCCTTTTAAAGTGGAACAATTTTTTAAAGATCACTAGATGATACCCTAAGTCCATTACTTTTGAATTTGACAATTTTAGGGTCCTGACCATGAGATTGTTAACATTCTGCCCTACTTTGGTGTTTTGTGCAACAGCTGTAGTAGAGAAGAAGGAAAAGCATAATGTAAACAAACTGAGCTTCGCTCTTTAAATTTCCACATATAAACATTTGTGTTTCTGGTTTCTCTCTGAAAGTTTTTTTTTTGTGGGTTTTTGCTGGTATATTTTATTTTGTCTTGAATAAGTTTTACCATCAGCACTGCTGTTCTGTGTTGCTTTCAGATATATTTAGCGTACTTCCCTTTTTCTTTCGGAAAATGTTGTTTATCAGATGAAGATTATCAGCAAGCCAATTAATGAAGAGAGGGTTATTAATTTTTCTAAAAGGTTTGAAAGCAATATTTCTAGTGATTTTGAAGCAGATATTTTGTCAGAGACAGACAATACAGGACTTTGCATTTCTCACCACTTCAAAAAATTACCACACTCGGTCTTCACTTTAAGTTTTGTTCTTGTAAATAAACTTTCTCATAATTTCTTATTAATTATAAAGTTTATTAATGTATTTTGTTGATTAAAACTTTGAAATTATTTCAGTAGTGCTTCTGAAAATTATTTCTCAAGATACGTAATTTTTTTTATACATATTTTTCTGTATAGTAAAGGAAAACGATTTTTAAATGCTATTTTTCACCCATCTGACAGCTTAAGTAATAATACAAGATGGTACCAAAAACTGCAATATTAGGACATAATTTTTTTTTTTTTTTGATTCCCCCCCCCCCCCAAAGTTAGGCTTAGCAATGTAAATGGATAATACACTTATAAATAGAAATAACTGGCATCATAACGAGACAAGGGAGTTTCCTAACCATCTGTATCACATGAATCCAATAATAATAGCACAAACAGTTTTCACTCAACAACACTCAAAGTTAAATTACACATACAAGTTGACTAACTTGTATGTGTAATTAACTTTGCCATCTAAGTCAAAGGTGGAAAAGCCACCCTAATTCATAAATTCACTGTCACACTTTCACAATACAGGCTTCAATGGCCACAAAGCACTCAGTGGGATTGTAAAAAATTGTACATAAATACCATAAACATTTTTGCTTCAAGTTCCAAAACTTTTATATTATATAATTATAAGTACATAAAAATATCAAGCCCAAAATATTTATCTTACCCTCTCGTAAGCCCTGCTTAAAACCACCACAAAGACCAATATACATAAAGCAGACTCAATAGATTTTAATAGCATCAAAGAGAAATATTTATATAACTTTCCTCAAATAATTACAGTAACAATTTACATCTTTTTAAATTTATTACAAATATTAAAAAACTTATGTAATGTACATGTTAAACTTTAATGACAAGTGATGTAAAATACATACCTGTTCTTTAAGAGCATCTATATGATCAAGATATATGTGTGCATCTCCAATAGTGTGAACAAAATCCCCAGTTTTGAGACCAGTAACATGAGCAATCATATGAGTCAAAAGAGCATAGCTAGCTATATTAAAAGGTACACCTAACCCCTAAATAAATAAGATTGCCAATATTAAGTTAATATAAATCAGAAATATTTATATGAATACAATAGAAAATTAGTATTTCTGATCTCAGGTGAATATTCATTTGCACATAATGAAAGCACAAAGGAATAACATTTATAAAAGTATACAAAATACATTATTAGTAACTGATAAGAAAGGTAAATAAAAGATTAATAGATTACCAGATGATTATAAGAAAATAAAAAGAATTTTATTTTTGCATTAATATATTAACTATAATTATTTTTTATTTTTTCATTAATATAGATCAATATCATCTATTTATTATAAAAATTGTGAATATCTAAAGATGCTATTTCACAGAACAGTAAAATATTTAAATCCTTTCTTATGAAATTTGTTTTTAATGAATTATTTACCACAACAAATTTTGATTTAAAACTTTGAAAATCACTTTTGCTACTAGTGAATACAAATTTTATGATTTAGGCCAACGTCAGCAACCGATATGTGAACGGTTGTTGTCCCCAAGAGTACACTTTCTCATGGAAAAGGTTGTAGTAATAATGTAATATATTATAAATAATTCAAAATAAAAACCAACTTTTTTCTATGGTGGCAAAGTTTGTTAAAAAAATTATTGAAATATTAGTTAAAACTGGTCACGACAAGTGATTGGGCTAAACTACATTATTAAAGAAAATATTAGTTAAAACTTGTCGCAAATGTCTAAATATTGCATTGTTAGGCGAGTAAGAACTATTCCCAAAGTTTCAGAGCTCTAGCTTGATGAGAAGTCGGTTAAATTAACAATCGAAAATTTGATGACACGCACACACCAAATGAAATACATAAAAACGTTTAAAAATGACCATTATTAGGTAAAATATCAATTACACATAATTTAGATGACAACAAATCATAAAACTTTAGTTCAATACATAACATTATTACAGACAATATTTATTGTATTACAAATACAGACATAAAGAAAAAATAAGAAATACTTTTTTTTAAAGAACTTTAAACAATAAATCTAACAGAAATCTAATGATTTCCCTAATTAACTTTCCAGTTAATTTTGTGATGCCAGGTTCATAATTTGAAGGTTTTATTTATTTATTTTTTTCACCTTCTAAAATTTTCTTCCATTAAACAATTTATATAGATTCACAATACATTTCAATATTGAGAATATTTGTTCATAATATGTGGTGTGGAAAATTCTATAAAGGAACAAATCACTCTTTTTCTTCATGAAAAATCTGTAGGATTCGCCAAAAATCAGTTATATATAGAATTATAAAAGCGATACACATATAAAGAAAAATAGCACTTGGATAATATTCAAACTATGTTGGTGGGAGCTACCAGTCATAGATCATGCCAAATTCTAATAGCCTAACATCATAGCAATTATGTTTGTTTTTTCTAATGTTTTGGCAAACAGCATTACCATTTTCAACAATATATAGTTTCTTAAGTTTAAATGTATATGTACTTAAAATTCTATAAATCCAGGGATTAATATTCACTGTGACACTTAGAAAATAATGGGGGGGGGGGAGCACAAAATGTGCAGTAAAAAGCCGAGAAAAGATTTAAAACCATTTTCAACCATACATATTTATACGGAGCCATGATAAAGAAAATTAAAAGACACAGTTGCTTTTATAGTTTATTCTTAAATCCAATGCAATAAAACTTTTACCAAAAGAAAAAACACAACAAAATTTTTAATAATCAAAATTTAAACTGTTCTTGTACAATTATGTATGCATGTAATAACTGTTTGCTTAGTAAATCATCCCCCCCCCTTAAAAAGTTGGCAAAAAATTTTATACTAATAAATAAGATTTTATTAATGATATTGTCGAAATTATCAGAAAATTTAATTTAATCATTGTTGTTTCATCCCACAAGATGGCATAAACTGTAAGTTGCGGACCATTGATTTATAGAAGACACTGAACCTGCAATAACTAAATTTCACATAAGAAATGTTCATAACTCAATATATTTTATAAATTTGATATTTTTTATTCAATGAACTTAGAAAATTTGAATATATACGATTAGCAAATTAGAATTATTAAATAAAAATAATGTGATTACAATACATTAATTTCTAATAATTTTACTGCAAAAAAAAGGGGATAGTCATAAAAAGAAAATCAGATTTAAATTACAATTTAATTGTTAAACATATTAAAAAGATATATAAAACAAAGGAAAAGCATTTACCATATCTGCTGATCTCTGATAAAGTTGACAAGACAATTCTCCATTACTAACATAGAACTGAGCTAAGCAATGACAGGGTGGGAGAGCCATTTTAGGTAAATCTAGAACATTTTTTTTAATCAATAAACGTCAAATATAGAACTGCAACAAAATTATACACATAATTTTTAAAACCCCAAAAATACAAATTTCTTTCTTAAAAAATATTGAAAATTAAATAAAAGCATTTAATTTTTAACAAATTATTTTCTTTGTGTTCCTTTATCTTCAAAATAATTTATCAATAGAAAATCCATTTCAATGTTGTCAAAACATAGTTACACTATCACTTAGTCATGTTGTTCTCTTTTGTATTTATAAGGAAACAGGTCTTTTTAATCATAAAAGTTGTTAAAGATACGAATACTATTCAGATTACCTATGGCTGCAATTTACACACACAGTTGTAAAACAATTTGAATACACTCTATGACAAAAAAAAAAAAAAAAGTACCAAGATGGAGTTGTCTGATTTTAACGAAATTTCGTATCCAAAGACATTTGGACCGAACATTTGCAAATGGTTCAAATTTGGAGTCCTATGAATGAATAGCAGGAGCTACAGCACATTGGAACTAGGCACTCAGCAGGTGTATAGAAGAAGCGATTCTCAGTCCGATGGTCACATTTTCTGTTGCATTGCGATTTAGAATACCTTTCAAGGACTGAAACAATGCCTCGTCGCAGGATTCAAGCTCATTACGAGCAAATGTCGGAGTTTGAAAGAGGTTGTATCATTGGATTGAAAGAGGCAGGTTGGACAAATCAAAGAATCGCTCATCCTATGGGTCGAAGATATGTGAAAATTAAAGGATGCTGGCAAGAATGGATGGACAATGGCAGAATTTAGTGTCATGATAGTAGGGGTTGACCTAGAGACACAGCAGATCGGGAAGATAGAGTGATTGTCAGATGAGCTGTCACAGCAAGGAGGGTCAACACCTTATTGAGCTTGTTACTTTGTAACTCTGAAAGAAATCATTCAATTTTTCTGAAATTTTAATCATTTTCTATTCAATAAATAATTTTCCTACCCGCAAATTTTTTTCTCCATCAAACAACTCCTTCTTGGTGCGTCGTTTTTTAAATTATGGAGTATATATTAACTCTTTATTCCTTCTAAGCAATTCCATATTTTATTTAAAAAAAAAAAAGATCACAGGAATATCTTTTCTATAATTTGTTAACAAAGCTTACACCCAAGTCCCTTCATACAAGAATTACCGAATAAAAAAAAAATCAAGAACACTGTGTTTTTAATGCAACTATTGTATATTTACATTTTTGCTCAGTTAGTAGTTTAAAAAAAAATTTACCTGGAGGATTCCAGGCTGTCATTATTATTCTTCTATCATATGGCTTTTCTTTAATAAGGCTTATTATATACTGCAGTTGATCAACTCCCTCACCAGAATAATCTTTACTCATGTCAGTATAATTAGCACCAAAATGACGCCATTGAAATCCATAAACAGGACCAAGATCACCTAAAAATATCAAATGATTAAAAAGAATGTTTTAACTTTCAGTTGATACTTTTGAAATAAATCTTTACAGGAAAGCTTCCACATTTTACATTAAAAAAAACTTAAGAATAATATTTATAAATCTAAAATTCACTATAACTAATAAATAAGTGGAGTTTAGTGATTATTTTAGACAATATTAAAGCCTTTTTTGTGAAACTTTATGAATAGATTAACTACAAATAGAATTTACTCATAAAAAGATAAAGACATGATTGTGTACTCCTGGGTGGTAGAGGATTTCAAAGGGATAAAAGAGCTACACAGAAGGAAAAAGTCTCAAGTAACCCAATGATCTTTCCTCTTATTCACATTATAATGAATGTCAATGTAAGTACATCAAAATGAAAATGACTTTGAAAGATAGAGGATATGCACCTTTATTTCAAAAGTAATGAAAGATTTACAATATCAGAATGATCATGGCTCCTAAAAATAATGATAAACTCAGGTCATTTAAGAGCAATTAATGCTTTAGCAATATAATGATCTACTAGGTTTTTCTGAGAGTAGCGGCTTTCACGTTACTGCATTCCCCCCCCTTCTTACTTAATTTCATTTCAATGATCAAACATTTGAACTTAGTTATTTGATTCTCCTTCTAAAATGTTATAAGTCTTAAGCCAAAAAGATAGCTCTTGTGATAGCTAGGTAACTCTGGACATTATATCAATGACATATACACACAAGACCAAAATTTTACCTCAGTGATGATCCTTAAAAAAATGAGAACAAATTTCTTTATTCTATGATATTCTTAATAACTTTTCAGCATTTCAGGAATTAATGTTTTCATAAGTAATATTTTGATTTTGGTAATTCTTTAAGAAAAATTTAAATGTTAATTTTTGCACATTATAAAATTTCATTCAATTTTTTTTAAAATTTATTTTGCATGTAACTATTTTTCAACATTTTATTTTCAATTGATCAGGTAACTATCTGAACTGTTATTGAAATTTAAAACGTCTTTCGAAGTATGTTATTTTGTAAGATAATATAACTTAATTTATCAAGTTATAAAATCTGAACTATTCAATAAAAAGAAATCAAAATTTTTACTATTGAGTTAATAGGAAAACAAAATAAGACTTAATTCATGTTTGCTTAACATTACATAAATTTTAAATACAAGTTTTATGATATGAAAAAAACCAAAAATATATGTTATGTTTTATAAGTTATGTTGCCTTAGTAACATAACTTATATGCCTCCTACCAGCTTAAACTGTAACACAGTAGTGAATAAGTGATGGTTCAGTTTAATGTTATATAAGTTATGTTGCCAAAGTAACATAACTATATGCCTCCTACCAGCTTAAACTGTAACACAGTAGTGAGTAAGTGATGGTTCAGTTTAATGATGCAAGAGCCATATGTGGCTATTCTGTACCAAACAAAGCAAAGTTGTGATCTGGACGTTTGAAAAAAGACGAGAATTAGTACTGGTATTTAATGGTGTAATAGTCAAATGTGACCATGCTGTGCCAAAATGCTGTGATCTAGACGTGTGAAAGAGTTGAAAAAAAAGATGAAAATTGGTTGACAAGGAGGGTCAAAAATGGAAAAGGATTGCCAGGATATCCCAGGCATGTTATCCCTGTTTACCAAAGACAGTAAACCCCATAGGAAAGAAAAAGACCAATAGGGTGCCTGGCTATACCCCTATACACTGGGTACCCATTTTAGTTGTATGTTATGACCTGCATGAGCTACAGTAGGACTATTCTTTCACACCCAGTTACCACATGGGTGCAGTAACACAGTAGTCTTTAGATGAAATACTGCTTCCATATGGGATCCTCTTTTCTCTTGTTCTTTGGTAACATATAGTATATAAAATATGCTGTATAACTTTTGTGATATAAATATTTTAACTTAGATTATTTCAACAATTAGTAGTCCCTTCATTAGTTTTACTTAGCTTGGTCTACTTGCATATTTGGCGGAATATTTAAGGAACTAGAGGAAGGAACTTTTTTAACTAACTTTCTTTTTTTCAAAAATTATAATAGTTATTATCAAATAATAATAGTTATTTCAAATTATATTATGCCTGAAGAGCTAACAGTTGTGCTAAATAAAAAAATTAAAAAAAAAAAAAGAGAGAGACTGTAAAAGCTCAGCTGACGAGGATTAAGGAATTTCTCGACAATCAGACTGGTAACAAGTTGATGCTAGAATAAAAATGGAATGTGCATGAAGAGTGCAAGCCATGTTTAGCAAAATTCATAGTAGTTATTATAAAAAAATAGAAGATGACACAGACTTTCCGCATCTGGAGACAAAAATCCTGGACATAGATGATTACAAAGAGAGAAATTCAGGTAAGAATAATGCAACTTATTTTAAATATTAAAGATTTACCTAAAAATCTTGAGAGCTTTAATGAAAATATTCATAAAACTTTGAATATAAAATTGCCAGGTATGCATTTACCTCTCTAAGGTTGTAATCACAATTACTGTGTATATAAAGAACAATGTTTCTTTAATTGATTATAATAAATGATTCTCAAAAGTTGTATTACATAAAATCTACTCTTATTGGAATTGTTTAAGATGTTGTAAAGTTAAATGATTCTTATATTTCATTATTTGAATACTTAAAACATCTGTTTTAAAGCAAAAGAATTAATCATCAAAAGTCATTTGAAAGAAATATCTTCAAATGCATTAATGCATGAATCAACTACAAACTTAATAATATTCGTATACAGTTGTCAAAAACATTTCAAAAGTTTCACAATGGTACATTTGGTATTGAATACATTCTCGGAAGTTTTGTCGATTCATCTAAAGTTGAGGAAACTAGATGAAGAGAGTAAAAAAATACGAACCTACTGTAATTCCTACTTAAGACACAATTTCATGTATCTTAAGTAGGAATTTCATGTGTGTTCATGTAATTTCATGTGTCTTTAGAATTCTTATTAAAACATTACTTAATTCTTAAAAGCCTGAAAATTAATACAAATAATAATGCAATAATTTATGGAAATTAAATTACAAATCTAAATCTTTCTTTGCTGAAAATAGTAAGGTTAATCACAATAGTTGTTGTGTATCATGTAAAAAATAACATCCTCTGTTTAAAAGAGACTCACTGTTAGCTTTAAATAAGCATGGCATAGTGTTGTTAAAAGCATAATCTATTTCTCAACTTCTTAAGTGGTAACCAAAAAATTGCTCAATGGAAATCAAATCAAATGTGCAATATTTGTAAAATAAAAATCATTCATCTACATCACAATAAAAACAAAACAGAATATCACAATTATATCCAATGAATAATATTATCCCATGGAATCCTTTCTCCACTCAAGGAGGTGCCAGCAAAGGAGAAAGAATACAGGTATTTTGAAAATGGCTCATAAATTTTCTAAGCGAACATTTTTCAGTGGAAAAATTATGAAAAACAAACAAAAAATAAAGCTATTCTATCTGTATGCAGAATTTAGATTGAAAGTATGGTGAAAAAAATCTCTGCACATGCTTTAATAGATACAAGTGATGAATCCAATTCAGCAGCAAATGTTTGTCAAATATTTTGTGGTTTAAGAAAAATAAAACTGATATTACTACCTGGATACTGGTACTTGAAATTAATGGAAGTATCAGAAATTTTCACATTTTTATGTCACAGCTATTATACCCAATAAAGAACTTCTGAAATGTTTCGCTATAGTTTTTAATATTTTAGGTATTACAAGCACCTTAAGAGATATTTGTGAAAACTCTTGATTGGCTTGAGTCACCCTAAAATAACTAAATTTAATACCAACCTTTGCCCTAGATTTGAGCGATGTAAATCTTATGCCAAAAATAAATTTTCTTCATCCAAATTTTGGAAAACCTGACAAGATAGATATTTTAACAGAAGCAGAATTGTATTATGATACAACTGAAAAAAAAGACTATTTCATGACACACAGATGAGTTTTCAAGTCTGTTTATGGATATATAGCTAGTAGATAAGTTAAGGACCTCGTTAAAGTCATTATGGTAGTTTTATTTAAAAATTAGAAAACCTAGAAGAAAATATAAAAAAATTTTGAGCAATTTGAAACAGTTAAGGAAGAAATCTGCATTCTTAGTACAAAAGAGAAGTTGTGTATCATTTTGTAGCAACACAGAACAATCCATGGAAGATTCCCAGTGAAGATGCCAATTAAAGAAAAATCGATACTTGGGAATTCAAGAGACTATGCCGAAAAGGAATGCATCGGCTGTGAAGCAATTACAAAACAAATTTGGAGAGAAAAAGCATTACCTAGAATTTATGGATGAGTATGAAAATTGTCATATAAAAAAAATCTAAAGATGATAAAGATGAAAGTTGATCTTAGTATATTTCCCATCATGGAGTCAACAAACCAAAGAAATCATCAACAAAATTATGAGCAATGTTTAATGCTTTGACTCCCTCTAGCAATGGAAGTTCTCTGAACGATATGATCTGAAAGGAAACCTGATGAAAATGTGTTTGAAATTATGGTCATATTCCAACAACTCAGTTTATTGCAGACATAGAAAAAAATGCCTCAATAAATATTTTTAGAAGAATAAAGAAAACTGTTAAGAATATTGTAGAAAAAGAGAATAGATAAGCATATGCATGTCTACAAACTGTTACTTATGATACTTCTTGTTCATTTATTTTAGCAATTCAAGTTCCAAGACAAGATAATCTTATCTTTTAACAGCATCAGCCACCTAAAAATTATATAGGTGATATACTTATTGTAGATAATATAGATATAATCAAGGAATCTCAGTCTTGATATAGTTCTTAAGTTTTGCTAGAATGAAACTCTCAAGTGGAACTCAAACCATGAAAAAGTCCTTCTAAATATCTTGAGTGGTAAAGGCAACTATTGTTTTTCTTCATCATATGTAAATAAAGCCCATGGAGTTTTTTAAAAACCAAGTCTAGATGTATTTTTCTTTAAAGTAGCCATTGACAATGAAACTAAGATATTCAAGAAGATTCTTTCAGACATAGCAAGCATTTTCAATCCTTTTGTGAAAGATGGAGCCAATGTTATCAAGAGCTAAAATTTTTATGCAACAATTGAGGCTTCACAAGCTTATGTGGAATCAACCTCTTCTGGAGCCTCTTGTCTAGTCCTGGTTACAATTTGCCACAGATTTGTGAAAGTTATTGAAAATATCCTACTGAATAGATACATATTATAAGGACTACTTTTTCAAGGTCCAATCGATTGCACAATGAAAACCACAGTGAAAATCCAAACTGTTTTATTTAAAACATTTAGATACACCTTCAGGTTACTTCTCTGTATAGTCACTCAACTGACTGGGTCATTTGTCGTAGCATGGTATCAACTTTCCAATACTCTTGTCATAGTAGTACCAGTTGGCTCCTGTGCATTCAGCCAACTGGTTTGCAGTTCATTGTCTGCCTTCCTAGTGCATGTTTCATGCGAGCAAAAAGATGGAAATCAGAGGGAGCCAAGTCCAGGCTGTATGGTGGGTGATCAAACATATTCCATTGAAAATGAATATGTTTCATGAAGGGTTGAAAGGTTTTTATAGCTGCTGTAGATGTGGTTGTGCATGAATTAAAGGACAATGACTGATGGAAGAAGCATCGTCTTTCCTGAAGGAAGGACATTGCTTTATGACATGCCTCTGCATTGTGAATTGCCCTTCGTAGATGTTCAAGAGTAATGCTGTACAAGGTTGCAGTGATGGGCATGCCATAATAAATGAATTCCGCCAAGAGAGCTCCTTTTCAGTCCCTGAAAACATGGTATTCATACACTTTCAGTCAGAGAAGGTTTGCTTGGTTCATTCAGGGAATGAGAATGCATCCACTGTTTCAAGTGCTTTTTTGTTTCTTCAGTTTCAAAATGAACAAGTGTCTCCTCCATTGTGACCATTTTGTTCTGAAAATATTCCCTTTCATCATGATAGTGCTAGAGAAATGTTATGACAGCACTTGTTCACTGAGTTTTGTGATGGTTGAACAGCATCTTTGAAAACGATCTAGCACAGTTTGCAATACTGGAGTCTTTCACTTACAACCGTACAGACAACTGACTGTGAAGTATTGGAAAAGGAATCACTCAACACAGAAATTGTGAACCAACATTTTTTTCAATCACCTGATCCACTTGCTGAACAAGATCATTGGTAGACAATTGCTTCCTTCCCTAGCCACCTGCATCACGAACCTCCATTCATTCTCCTTCTAAGATCTTGATCATTGACTTAGTAGTTTAATGATTGTTATTTTTATTCATTTGTTTGTTCTTTGCTGTAGAATTATGATCCTGTTACGAATAAATCAATAATGATATTCAACGAGCAATTCAAGAACCTACGATTTAAAAAAAAAATTTAACAAAACTTTTTACAACAACATCCATGATATTAATAGATCTATTAATATTTCTTCTTGACTTATTCCTCCAGTCGCATAATCAAATGCCTCTGAAATACAAAATTCTTATGCAACATAGTCTACATTTTATAAGCTTTTTCACCATTCCACTGTATACCAAACACTGCATGGTAGATAACTTCACAATACTTTAACAATTGGACCTGGGTTCAAATCAAGATCTTATTTCTCATCTGTTTTGTTTCTATTTTTTCACTAATTTCGATTTATTAAAAAAATTTCTTCTGGAATTTATTTTCCCGAGATTATTTTTTTAGTAATTTTTTTTTCATATTTTTCTTAATGTAGGAGCAATATCTTTTTATACTTTGAGGGACAGCTCTCACAAGAAATGTTGCAAAATGATTCTACATCATTTGAAAGATGTGAATTAATTAGCCGATTTACAGCAAATTTTTGAAAATGCTGCTGAAAAGCATCAATTTTGGACTTTTTTAGAAGAAAAACTTTTATTATTTTATCCTAAAATCTGCTGAAAAGTGTCAATTTTGGACTTTTTTAGAAGAAAAACTTTATTGTTTTATCCTAAAATCTATTCATCCAACTGAAACAGGATTTTTATGGTACAAGGAATGAACATTTGGACCTTCTTTTAAAATAAGAATAGGGGGAAATATTGATTAGTGGAATTCAAAATTTTTACAATAGCATCTGTAATAATTGATAATTTTTCTAGTCAAAATACTATTCCTTAAGTCCAAAGGAATAAGTTCCAAGTTTACTTATTCCAAGTGCCTTTTAATTATAAAATATTTAGCAACTTAGTTTATTACATACACTTTTCTCTATTCCACTATTAGCCATGTGCAGTACAGTAACTTAATATCTCTGCCATGCAACTTAAATTTAGCATCAAATCGAACACCTCATTTTTCAGCCACTTTGTTTCTCTTTTTCCTTCAATTTCCATTCAATTAAAAATTTAGATTTGAATTTATTTTCTTGAAATTAATCATTTTTAATTCAGAAAAGTTTCCTTTCATGTTTAAGATTTTTCTTAATAATGTTGAAGCAAATTTTTTCTATACTTCATGCAAGTTATTATAAAGTAATTATCACTTGCAGTTCACTTAAAATTACTCAAAAGTATTCTTATTACAAAAGTTTTATGCTTCAAGCTGGATTTATTATATTTTTCAACTCACCTGTGCAAGGTATGGGTATACCAGGTAGTAGTAGATAAAATATGCATTATAATAACTTTTTTTATGCAAATACTGTAAAACAAATTATTTAAATGATAAGTAGTCTCTTTATTAGTTCTACAAAGTCTCTTTACATGCTCAACAGAATATAAAGATTTTATTATAATCACTTTTTTGTATTTTAATTTTAATAATTTATATTTTAAAAATTATTTTTTTCAGCTTTTATATATTTTTAGAACTTGTTTAAAAGAATTTGTTCTTGAATGAAGGCAAGATTTTTGATAAACAATGAGTAAAAAATTTAATACCATCAAATATTTGAGACACTTAATAAACACAAGGGGACATTTTTTAAACCTCATAAATCAGAAATTTACAAGTAGAATTGAAAGATATTTGAAATTTAGGCTAATATAAAAAAGATGGGATATCAAATACATGGGCAATATCATAATTTAGTTTGAGCAATTAAAAATGATGCCCTTTATACAGTACTGCAATGGAAATTGCAAAAGTTATTAGTGTCCCTCCCCTTTTTTACAATACTGTGAAATTAATGCATTATATATACAAGATATTATGAAAAATACTATTTAAAATATTTTAATATATTTCAACAATAAATTATTAAATATCATGTTATTTTAAATGAAATGTAATGTTCAATTTATATAAGAAAATATTATCTTGGGGATTGGCATATCCTAGAATAGCAACAAAAACAAAGTTAAACAAAAAATTTCATTTGAGAACAATTACAGAATTTAACTACTTGAACAGTCAAGTGCCAATCTCAATAATTAAGAATTATTTAAAGAATAATGAGAAAATAATTTACTTTCAATTAAATTATCTCAGATTCCAAAATTAAAGGAATTTGACAAATTTGATTGATTTGGTTTTATTAACGTTGCATTAGAAAGCAACACGAGAGCTATTGGTGGTGGATCTCATAATTTTGATCCTTGTTGCGTCATGATCAAACTCCATGAGAGGTAAGTTTCTCTGTTGGAGAGTGGCAACAGATGGAAGAGAGAAAAAAGCTGTAACGGTTGTGTTTTGGAAAAGATGATGTCGAAAAAGAGTGTTTAATGTTTGTGCTGTGCTGTTTTGATTTAAATATATGTTTTTTGATGTTTCCTACAATGTTGTCATCTATAAACAAAACTGCCTACATTCATTTTCACAGTAAATCCTAATAGGAACTACAATCCTCGTCACTTAACCGAGGCTGACACCTTAGGCTGGCACCCCCTCTCCCAACTTCGACACCACACCAATAGGAGGACTTTGGACCCTGACAGATTTAACGTGCATCAGCCCCAACTACACGGTGGGTCTTGAGTAATATCAAGGCTCAAACCCGTGACTCAACGAAACCGCGATTCAGCAACCTTGACCACCAGGCTACGGTGGCCACTTGACAAATTAGAATTGAAAAGAATAAATTGCAATTCATAAGAATGGAAGGAAAAAGGAATGAAAATGTTTGAAAATACATTAAAACATAATTTTAATTCTTTAATCAATCAGGAATACATTTTAATAAAATACAAATAATATTATTCTGTGTATCAAATTATTCAATTTATAGTAATATCTCTTGTATGTGACACTTCTATTTAAGGGATAATTCTGTACGTTCCAGTCCCTTTGAAAAATTAGAACATGTATTTACCTCTTATTAAGGGACAATATGTCTGGTCCAGTGAGTGTCCCTTAGTGGAAGGTACGACTGTATTTTCTAATAGTTATAATTACATATGACAAGATTATTTGGAATGCAAAACTACCCATTAATGTCATCCTGCCAAAAGTACAAATAATGTCCTATGGATAAAATTTTTAAACACATGTTGTACATAATTAATATCAAAATATCTTCAATAGATTTATTTTTATTTCAGAACATAAGTAGTACATTATGTTTCATATGTAATGAAACAAAATGTTTCGAAACATTATGTTTACAAAACATAATGAAACATTATGTATCGAAATAAAATTCATAATGAAACATAGTTCTCATTATGTAATTTATTTCGAAACATAAGTAGTATATTATGTTTCATATGCATATATTTAAAAACCAAAACATTAATTTTGATAAAAAAAAAAAAAAAATTCTCATATTATTTCTAATTACATTCTAAAAAAAATTTCAAATTTACAATGAAAGATTAAAAATCTTAATAAAAATAAAACTGCAGTAAAAGAGGATTGCCTAAATTTCTAATTTGATCACACGTCAGATAATTCTTAAATAAAATTACAATGAAATTTGGTTAGGTTTTTATTAACATCGCACTAGAAGCAACATGAGGTCTAATGGTGACGGACCTAGTAATTTTGAACCTTGGTCAAAAATTACTATGAAATGAAATTAAAAAAACTGGAAAGCCTGATACAGGAAATAAATACCTTCTTCAGGATAAGATAGATTTATAGATTTCATATATTCTTTTGAGCTGTTTCCATCCCAAATGTGAACATTCTTTTCCTTCAGGACATTAGCATTAGTACTGCCAGAAATAAACCAAAGAAGTTCTTCACAAATACCACGCCAGAAAACCTTTTTAGTGGTTATTAAAGGAAAAATACCTATTGAAAAAAATTTTTCATTCTAAATATTAAGCTGGCAAATAAGAACTTAATTATAATTAGCTTCCAAGTAAATAGAAAAATAGGAAGATTTATAAGAAATACATGTTCATTAAGGAAACAGATCTTATATATATACAAAACAGAGCAAAACTCTGCAAAAACATTTTCAAATATTAACATGAACAGTAAAATTGCTTCAAAAACTCAAAATAAATTTCAATATATAAGAATGGAAGATTTAAATTTAATAATTAAGAACTAACAATTTAAATGTAGTAAATTTATCTTAAGGCTTCAAAATCCTGAATGAAAAAGAAAACAGCAACAAGCAATTTTCTGACCAAATTAATTACAAATAAAACAACATTACTGACCATCTCTTAAACTATAACGAGCTTGAGTTCCAAAGTAAGATTTCGTCCCAGTACCGGTACGATCTTCTTTAATATGACCACGTTCCAAAATCAGCCGAATTTGATCCAAGTATTGGTATTCATCATGCCTATTAAAAATTGACAATATCAGAACACAAAAGTCACATTTTAGAAAGACTTAATACATAATTAATTTTTGTAATTTAAAGGGAAAAAAATCAATACCTATTAATCCCCGCCATTTCCAAAAAAGATATTGTTGAGTATTAATAATACTATACTTGTTTTACTAAATTTGCGAGCACTTAAAAAAATACCACTTAACAAATACAATTTACTCGAGAATGAGTTGAGAAAATGAGACTTGTGTTCAAGGTAAGCTTCTGGTTTATCAGAATATGAAACAAAAAGAGCCCGCGCATAATGATTAGAAGTTGTAGTACATAAAAATGGAACTTTTTAGAAAATTTCCCTGTCACCAACTTGGCCGCGAAACTATGTATTAAAACTATATCACTAAGTTGGTATAAATAAACAACTTTTACTTCTCTGTCCAAATTCATTTATAAAGCGTCGAAAACTTGCTAAGCTAAATTTGAAAATTTTATGAGTCTACCTTCACCTCCCAATTGCCCCGTTATTTTCAGTATCCTTAATATTTGAACCATCCAGT
Organism: Nephila pilipes; assembly: GCA_019974015.1. Lineage (NCBI taxonomy): Eukaryota > Metazoa > Arthropoda > Arachnida > Araneae > Nephilidae > Nephila > Nephila pilipes. The sequence continues at coordinate 316,522 of BMAW01000086.1, read as the reverse complement.
CATGGCCGTGGGCTCAGGAAAGGTGATTTTTGCCGAATCGTGGGGTCGAGCCTTGATGCCACTAAAGACCTACCGTGTAGCCACGGCATGTTAAATCTCTCCCAGTATAATAACAAATATGTAACACAACATCAACTTTTTGCAAACTATTTCGCATCCAATAACCGGTTAACACGAACTATTTCCCTTAGATTTTCTCAATGTAGAAAACAACCACCTTTATAAGCTATTCCATATTTCTGAATTAAATAGAGCTATAAAATATGCTAAAAATTCAACTTTGGGAGCTGATAAGATTATAGCAGCTTTCTTAAAAAATTTGAATAATAGCCAACTTATTGTATTAAAATTTTTAAAAAAGTTAAAGACTTAAAAATTAAGTATTACATATCCGCCTAGCTTTATTCCTATTTCCTGTCATAACTTTGTTGCTCCTCATCTCTCATTCCTCAATCAATCAATCACCGAGCGCGAAGTGTTTTCCTTGTGTGTTGGAAGTAAACATGCGATGGTAAAAATTGAGGGCTTAATAAGTGTGTCTAGTTAAATATTGAAATAAAAATGCCTTTCGAAGTTTATGTTGGTAATTACCCGACTACTTTTGTTGAAGATGACGTGTTGGATCTTTTTCAAGTTTTCGAAGGGACTGAATTAAAACGGTTCCATAAATTGAAGAAAAAATGCTATTCTATATTAAGATGTGCGGATGAAGATCAAGTTATAGAAATTGTTAAAACTATGCATGATATAGATGTATGTGGACGCAATTTGATTGTACGATCGTGTGATAATAGTTTGCAAACAAGAATCGAGGAATCTTTGTCCACACGCGGTGTACTGAGTCTGCATCCAAGAAACAGATGTGACTATTCCAGTTCATATGCTATTACTGGAGATAATTTGCGTTTCATACCGACAGAAGAATTTACTCATAGACCATCTCCTCTTCAACAGTTGATCACATACAAAAATAAATTTTCTTATAATCAAAATAAAGAGGATCTTAAAACTTTTGATAATAGTGATCCTGATAATCATACTTCTTATCAAACTTGTGTTTTTCCTAATACTGGTTCCTACATTGTTCTTCCTGATCTCAGACAGAAGGATATTCATAATGTTAGAGAGTCCAACAGTTTCCCTGATTCTATTTCCAATAATCCATCAGATCCTATTTCTACTAATCTTCCTGATCCTAATTCGAAGAGTCTTTCTGATCCAAATTCAAATATTTTTTTTAATTCTGATTCCAAAAGTTTTTCTGGTCCTGTTTCAAAGAGGTTTCCTAATTCAAATTCCAAATCTGTAATTCGTGATTCCAGTCCCAGGAATCTTCTTCCAGTTTTTGATTCCAAGAAGCTTCATTCTCATTCCAAAAGTATTTATCATATTCCTGGTTCTAAAGGTCATTTTGATTCTGGTTCCAAAAATCACCAACCTGTTCCAGCTTCAAATAGTCTTCTTTCTATACCTGGTTCTAATGGATTTTTTCCTGTACCTAGTTCCAATGGTCTTCTCCCTATACCTGGCTCCAAAGGTCTTCTCCCTGTACCTAGTACCAATGGACTTCTCCCTGTGCCTAGTTCCAAAAGTCTTCGCCCTGTACTTAGTTCCAATGGACTTTTCCCTGTACAGGATTCCAATGGTCTTCCTAATTCGAATTCTAATGGTCTTCTTCCAATGCCAAATTCTAATGAACATAGCTCTAATGGTCTTTTACCTCATCCTAACTCTAAAGGTCTTTTACCACATCCTGGTTCTAAAGGTCTTCTACCACATCCTGGTTCTAAAGGTCTTCTACCACATCCTGGTTCCAATGGTCTCCTACAACAACTTGGTTCCAATGGTCTTTTTCCGACACCTCATTCCAATGGACTTCTTCCAATACCTGGTTCAAAGAGTCTTCTTCCTGATCCTCCTAATCGTTGCAGATAACAAGGATTTGTGATTTTGCATTATCAAAATTCAAGTACACTGAAAAGTTACTGCATGAATGTACATCCAAAACAAATTGTGGAGACACAACCTGTTCATGAAACATACTACATAAGAAATTAGAATTGCTTGTACATCTACCAGGCATATTCATTAAACATGCAATGCAAGGAATGATTGTTAATTCTACAATAAAAATGTGACTTAAAGTACTTTTTAAATTAATGAAGCAGCCGAAATGTGCCAAGGATATCAATGTTACTGATTGTTTCCCTATTATTTGAATGTATATTTGTAATGCAATCATTTACTGCATAAAATTCTGATGCATATATCAATTTTTATATATTCTTATTTCAAATCTTTTCTGAAATATTTATGTATGATTATTTTTAATACAAATATGTTACTCTCTGCAGATATGGTATGAAAATATCAATATATTTATTACAAATATTTTTTTAAGAAAATTTCCTTCAACATATTATCAAGTTTTTTGACAAATTGAAAACTTGTATTAGTAACTTAATAGTTCTATCAGTATAAATAGCCTCTTCAAGTAAACTGAATTAATTCTGCATTGAGAAATAATTAACTAGAAACACAAATAATTATTTTATTTAAAAAATTTTATATAATTTTTAATTTTAAACCGAAAATTATGATAATTTAATATTTTCTTAATATTAGAATTGTTTTTTGATGGAATATACCGATTTAACAATACAACAGTATAACATTAATTTTTAAGGATGATTGAACATATGGTCAAAAGAGTTATTGTCTATAAATCTAGATCATTTAAAGTGTGTTAGATTTCACTTAATGTAACATTTTAATTTTATAGATTTTTTTTCATTTGTGTTTAATATTTTTTACAATGCAAAATTATGTTTTAAATACAAAGAACTAAAAAACCCTACACCTGTATTCTAGCATTAATATGCAATTAAATTCAGTAATTTGATTTTATTTTGCTGTGTGTTTTGATAATCTGCCTGTTTGAGGCCTTATTCTTTGAAGAGAAACTTTTTTCAGTTTAAGTACATAAATTTGATTCTTAGATAATGAATGTAAATTTTGATATATCTTTTCAAACCTTGAAGATTTCAGTTTTATTAGATGACAACTAATTTAAGCAGCTTTGTAGCATTAAAAAGTTCCTTTTAAAAAATATTGAATGTGTATGACAAATTTTCATAACAGGTAATTACATCTTGTTAACTTTTGTAAGATTTCATTATATTTCTATTTTCCTAAGATGTAGAAAAAAATTAAATAAACCTAGAAAAATGCACAATTTTTTTATATTTCTTTTGATACGCAAGAGATTTTTAAATATCTAGAGCTTATCCTTTGTGGGAAAAGATTATTAAAATGAACAATTATAGAGATTTTTAATGTAAATGTGCTGAAACTTATACCTTTTGGTTATTTTATCAAACATTTACTGATTAATTACAGAAATGTATTATGTAATTTTTTTTTTATTGAGAACACCAACAAATCCTCGTGCACCACGAAGTATTACTTGGGGCTTACAGAAGTAAGCATGAAAACACATAACAAAAGAGAATTAGGAATATTTGCAAAAATAGCTAAATGCATTTGTTTTGGATACAAGCTGGTGAAAATCAGGGGGCCAATTGATGTTGATGCTTTGAAGTGTTAATTTTAGGGTCTTTCTTTCACTGACGAATTTAGCTTTATGTATTATGTAACTGAAATGTTTTTTAATATATTGAACAAAATAAATTTAATTTTGTTCTTGTATAATGGTGAAAGAAATTTTAAGAATGTGTTACAAGAATTGGGAAAATAATGTTGTATTGATTGTTTTAATGATAAAAATTGCTAATTGTTGAATACTAAAGAAAAAACAGCTTTTTAAAAGTTGATGCCAGTCCAGGTGTTACCCTCATCACTTGACCCTGGTTCAAAATGATGAGATTTATCACCAAAAACCCTTGTGTTCTTTCTAAGTGCAATGTTTATAAACAATCGGGAGCAAAAGCAATGAATATTATTGAAAATTTTAATTTCATTAATTTTTAAGCCATTTTCCAACAAATATGAGTTTATTTTTAGTAAAAACACTATACAAAAAGTATGATTTATAGTGCCTTATAGGCATGAAATTAGATAAAATATTTTTAGTGTACTAAATACATAAAAGTATATTTGCTTTGTATATAATGATCTATGATAAGTTAGGCAATGTTGGATAAGGTAAAACTTTTTGAAAACAATTGATCTTCTGGTATGATCCCGTTTTATTTTCCTTTAGGACGTTGTTTCTGTTGTACATTAAAATTACTTTATTATTGATATTTTGTTGTGAAATTGAGCTTAATTGTTGTGATTTGATAGTGTAACTCTCTCATAAATGCTCTTTTTTTTTTATGTTTTAGACTTTCTTTAATATTTTTCTCGGTAACTGTTTTGGTAAATTTGTGTTAGATTTGGTGTATTTTTGTTGGATTGTTAATTTTGCAACTAATGGTTCTATGGCTCTTCTTCATTAAAGTCCGTCCATTTTGTACTTTTTTTTTCCCATTGGCATGCATTCTTGGAGCTAGATTTTACAAGCTTAGTTTTGTTTTCTTTTCTAGTAATAATTCTTTGCTACCTCGTTCTAATAATTAATTTAGTGGTTGCAACAGAATTGTGGGGATTGACTTGAATCTAGAAATTTTTGTCAAAAGCATGGTTAAAGAAATAAAACAAAATGCAGCAATTTAGCACTGAAAATTAGTAGTATGGCTTTAATGGAAAAGTACATTTATTGAAACTCATATATGTATTATACTATGTATGAAATATCTAGAATTTTTTTTCTGGGTGCAATTTCTGTGTTGCTCTGATATTATTGGAGACATTTTCCTTCCCTTGTATTCCACTAACATCTAATTTCAGTATAAGGCTGAATGTAGCAGGTTTCTTGCTACAATGCTGCAAGATAAACATGAGCTGTTATTAACTACATAATGATATTTAAAAAGCTAATTTCAACTAAAGGAGAATGATTTCAGCATAATCTCATTTTATGAACATAAAAAATAAGATTACTTAAAATCTCATATTGGTTCTGCCTTTTTAGATTATATCAATAAAGTAAATTGATGTTACATAAATGTCTAATTTATAGTTCTGTTAATGTATATCCTGGTGCTCCTAATGTAGTTATTATATTCTTATAGAATCCTATTTTATCTGCGAAATAATAGAATTTTAGTTAAATGTTTTGAAATAAATATATTGTTGAATTTGAGATGTGAAATTGTAACTTAGAGCTGTATTTATATTGTTTTATATATATAAAAGTGTTGTGAAATACTGAGTAAATGAGCATTTTTGTGTGTGTTGATATTTAGATATTTTATTAAACATTATTTTTTTCTTTAACATACTTTTCATTATTCTGTCTGATTTCTGTTGTAATATATTCTTTTCTGTTGGAGGTTTTTATTTTGTTGTATACTGACTCACAGTGGGAGGATCAGTTCTGTTCACAAAACCATTTCTTGATTATTTTTTTTTTTTTTAAATTTAATGAATCATTTCTAAAAATGACTCTTATAATCAAAAAATTATTTCAAAAATCACATTAATAATTTCTGATACTTAAATTGACTGCTAAAACTGTCATTAAGGAACAAACTAGTATAATTATTTGTATTCTACTACTGCTTACTAGTTATGATACTTAATTTTTGGAAATGCTTATATTCGGTTATTTATTAAGTGGATCATGTTTGGGACAAATGTATATAATCTATTTATTCTTTTAATATTTTGTTTTTCAGTGAATCATGTTGTGTAATATAAAACAGTAATATATGTTTTGTATTTTTATGATATTTTCTACCTTTTGAGTTTCTTTAACTGCAGATTTAAACTTTGTATGATGTACTGTGATTTAAATTTTTCTTAAATGAAATTTTAATTGGTAAGCTAATTTAAATTTATGGTCAGTAAAATGCATTATATTTCCATTTTCAATAGGATTGTAACTAAATTGATAAATCAGTGGTTAGTTTGAAACATGAATTTACTGAAGAGTATTGTGCAAAATAATAGGCTGTTGTATCTTTAATATAATAGCCTTAGAGCTCATATTATATAGTATGAATGTTGGGAGTAGTAAGTTTGAAGTGCCTTTGTCATGTGACCATCATCAAAATATTAGATCGATCACCAATAGTTCATTATTTAATTTTAATACAAAATTAATGCAACAATCAAATCCATTTGTATTAAAATATTCAACATTTGGTTACCTTTCCCTTTTGCTTAAAATTGGTTATCTTTCCCTTCTTTTTCCAGAATTAAAAATATTTACTGCTTAGTTTCTGTTTAATGTAAATGAAATTTTACTTAAATATTGTGAATTTTTCTTCAGAAATATGATGTTTTTTCCTTATATATGGAGAGTAAGAATTTTTTTAAAAAAATTTATAAAAGGCAGTTTTTTTATAGTGTTAATTTTAGCAGTTTGGAATAAAGCATATGCTAATGTTACTATAACTTAGTTTTAAATAAATAAGCATGTTGTTTAAATAAGTTTTTTTTTAGTTATCTAAACATATATTATATTTCCAGGGGATTGTTAAATAAGAATCATCATGCTAAAGGAAAAATTAATGAAAGGTAGTTGTTAATGTATTAATATTTTTCATTCTTATTATGAAATATAAAGATTTTTAATATTTGTTACTCAGGTACATTTTTCAATGTTGGTGCTATTGTATTTTATGTATATAGTTTTTTTTATGCATATGTTAAGTTGTATTTACCTGATTAAATATTTAGCCAACTGTCATCTGTTATCTTCCCATAAATGCAAAATGTTAATATTTCTTATTTTGGTATACCATACCTTTTTTAAAAGTTTGATAGTGTTGTTGTGATAATTTAATTGATTCTACTTCAGTGTTATTTGTAATTGATTCAATAGTTTATTACTTTGATATATATATATATATATCACAAGTATCTATTTTAAATTATAACTTTATATTCTCAAAATTGTTATAAACAATTATTTATTGTAAATTGTGAAGTAACTAACAGTTTAATTGCAAATATCTGCAAATTAAATTATTTAAATTTCAATGCTGTAAATGACAGTGGTTCTAGGACTATGTAACCTCACCCCAATACCCAGGAGTATGCAAGCAACTGAAAAAACAATGCCAAATCAGATTAAAAATCTTCTCTAAGTTCCTTCTTCGGCATAATAAAATAAAAATGAGAGTAAATTATTATAGATTGTGAGAAAAGAGATAATCAATTCAACTGAAATTTGTGAGTGGTCTCTGCCACCAGGATTTTGGTGATACTCACCTCAAAAGGCATTTATAGCTTGTTATATAGGATAATTTACATAATTATCTAGGGAAGGAGGGTTGAGACTGTCCAAATAGTATAATTTTTTACCTTATCATGATCAAAAATGAGCTTTTAACCATCTGATTCCTTTTCCCCAAGTTTTAAATATCCTATAATATAGCTTTAGAACCACCAAACCTTAACCTTTTTTGGATGTAACACTTAAAACAACAGATGTTATGAGAAGAATTAAAAAACTTGATGATAAATTTTCATTTATTAATGATTGTTTTTTTTAAAAAAAAAGACTGAACAAATTATCTTCCTCTGAAATGTTTTAAAAATCAAATAAGACTGAATTTTAAGTATGTTTAATGTTTTTAAAATGTAATTTATTGTATTTTATAAATTTACCAAAATTATTTTTCATGTTAACTATTACATATTAAAAGATTTTAATCATACTTTTTTAAAAAATTGGTGAAATTTCTGTTAATTCATGTTTTGTTTTTTTTTTTTTTTAATTTCCTAGAGCTTAATTCGTTATATTTATTATTCTTTTTAAATTATTTTCTAAATTAAAATCTCATTACTTGTTTTCAAGAGAACTGATGTCAAAAGGCCTGAAAATTTCTATAAAACTCGTATGGTATTTCGTTAATTTCATTGTATTATTTAGAAATCACATCATTGTTTAATTAAATTGATTGCTGATTCATTAGTAAAATAGGACAAGATATTTATTCATGTATTTTTATTTTGTGTTTCCTTGTTCTCCAAAAATGGAAAAATTAATCACAAAATTTATTTTCTGTACTTTTTTGAAAAACTTTAGAAGTTCTATCTGGTAAAATTGAAATATATGAAGCAAAATTTTAGAATCTAATTTCTATAAAAGCAAAACAAAAAATTTACATTTTACATCCAATAATTTCATACTTAAGAAAACATTTTTATAGTTATAAGTTCAAGTGAAATTGCAAAAACTAATTTCTCATTAAAGCATTCTTTAATTTTTTTAAAAAATTATATTAATTTTTTTTAAATTTTTATAATTATATAATAATTAAAAAAATTTGATTATTATAATTTAATAATTTGTGGTTTTTAATATAACTGTCTGAAAGTTAAAATTTCAATGTTAATAATTTACAACAAACAATTAATACTCTATATTAATGATAATTATTTTTTTTTTTATGATTGATGAGATAAATATGTAACTTTAATGCAAATGAGAAACAAAATTATAATTTGAAAGAAATTGGTTAGGAAAAGCCTTTTCCCTCCAAAATAAAGTATTCAGACTGAGCTTTTTTTTTTTTTTTTTTTTTTTTTTTCCGTGTTAGAATGAGAAGAAAAAAGATTCCAGAAATTTCAGTTACATTAGTTCACTTTGACACCAACTATTGAACCTTTGAATGGCATGCTGCTTTTTTAAGGTTTTCATTAAATCTAGAATACATTTATTTTTCTTTCAAAAATTTTCAGTATATTTTTTTAAAAATGGTTGTTCATTGTCCCAGAATTCCTATCAGTTTATGTTATATTCATGTTGTATATAATAAGGAAAGCTGTAGATGATCTTATTATACAAATTAGTTTTACTATGTAACCCTTTTTATCATGTTAGTAATTTCGACAATAGCGCTACTTCTTTTGAGCTATGGAACCAGTAAAATGTTTTTCATAAATCAATAGCACAAAAATATAGTACTTAAATAATGATTGTCAATATGATAAAATTAAAACTAAAAATTTGTAATTAATGACCGGAGGCACTTACAAATTTTTGACATGAAACCATACTTTTAATTTGTGACCGTGTTAGAGCCTCCGATAACATTCCAGTTCTTTCATTCTTCTATATTTATTTATTATTAATGAGAATGTAACTTATAATATAATATTATAAGTGAATTTATATTTCATTGTTCCTAACTTATTTTCCAGTGATTATTATTTCAAAATTAATAATAAGCATTTGGTATTTGTGTAGTTACAAACATTTTGTTATAAATATCAGGTTTATGAATGTATCATTTGTGAGATAATTTCTGTTGAACTTTATATATATATATATATATATAGTATTTCATGCTTGAAAACGTGGACAGTCAAAATATAAATAGAAATGACTGCATTTTTTAATATTTGAAAACTGTTATACTGCATTTTTTGAGCAAAATAAAAGTTTATTTTTATAAATTTCTTTTGTTTGTATATTTTGTTGAATATGTGCTGATTGAAAGATTTTCCTTTTATATTATTAATGCCTTGGAAAATTCGAATAACATTTATAAAAATAATGTACAAAAAGGAAACATTTAAGTTTAACTGCATTTGTTTTATGTAATCTGATCACCTCGTTATAATTATTTAATGAATTGATACTTTACAATGGAAAATTATTCTCTTCCATCCTATGCTTATTTTAAGTGATTTCAACATTTTTAAGAGCTAATTGCATTAAAAACTGGTATGAAAGATTTTATTTACCGCATTCTGGATAACAATCATTTTTTGATACCATACTCTAACATATGTCAAATTACCCTTTTAGTCATTAATCTCATTCAGCATCAATAAACACAAATATTTATTTTGTGTTATCCGGAAAGCTCATGCCGATTTTCGGTTGGTGACGTAAAGATAGATATCAATAATCCGAATGACTGAAAACAAATGACATGCTTAAATATTCTAAAAGACGGTATTTCAGCCTTATTTAAGAAAAAAAGTTTGGTTATAGTACGTTAGTTGTAATCAGTTTTGTACACATTTTAAATATGGATAAAATGCATGACTGACATTTAATACTTTTCTTTTACCGAAAGGCTATGGTGAAGGTGCTGTATCTGAAAGAACTGTGTTTTTTGTTATGTTGTGATTCCAACTTAGAAGATCAGGAACGTCCTCGCAGGCTCTCCACCAATGATGATGATCCTATTTAAACACTGGTCGAGAATAGCTCACGTTGTACCACACATAAATTAGCAGAAATGTTAAAAATATCAAAACCCACCATCCACTAGCATTTTGTGGAGCTTGGCTATACAAAACCGTTTCGACGTTTAGGTACACTACGATTTAACGGAGAAAAGTATGATGAATCGCTTTTTCATTTGCTGCTCGCTTTATAAATGTAGCGAGGGGACGCCATTTTTTAAACAAATGGTGAAGGGGGAGGAAAAATAGATAAAGCTTTAAAGAATGAGCCACCCAAAAGCCGGTCTTCATCCAAAGGTCATGCTCTGTGTTTGGTGGGATTGGAAAGGAATTCTGCATTATATGAACTTTTATCTGACTACGAGACGATATATTCAGAAAAGTGTTGCTCCCAATTAGACGAATTAAATACAACAAAGAACAAAAACATCTAGAAATAGCGAGTTGGAAAAGCGTCGTGTTTCATTTGGACAAAGTGCATTCTCATCCGTCTTCGACAACTCGACAGTTGTTAGAGCTCGGATTGGATGTTCTGCCCCCTCCACCTTATTCATCAGACCTCGCACTCTCCGATTTCCATTTATTTCGATCATTACAAAATTCCCTTAGTGAAAAAAGCTTCTACTCTTTGATCTGGATCAGAGGTCTCCAAACTACGGTCCGCGAGACCCTCTCATCCGGCCCTTGGAGACCTTTTTATCTACGGAAATTTACTTTTTAATTTTTTTCAATTACTTGGTATCCTACCAAGATCAGTCACCGCTTACAAGGATGTTACATTTTTACCGTATTAAAATAGGGACACGCAGTAGTGAGTTATGTTTTCCAACCGTTCACTACATTGCAAAAATTTCAATCGCTGCTTTCGTTATCTACATCTGTTCACAGTCAATGAGATAATGTAATGCCATTTAATGGCAGAGTTTTTATGGTTTGCTGCTTGTTCAAGATTTGATTATTTTGATCACAGTTTGCCAATTGCTGTTGACTGCTGCGATTAGGAGATGTTGATGTCAGTTAAGATTTAATTGCGAAACATGTTGCACTCTATTTTATTTAATGACAATTTCCTTCGCGTAATTACTTACCAGTATGTATAAAATATTGGGATATCGTTAATTTAACAAGAATTTTCCGAATATTCTGAAGAGGAAACATTAAAAGCAACAAACTCTCTATCATAAAATGATATATTTGTAGACTATATTCAGGTAAGTTTAACTTTAAAAAAAATCATAAGAATTTTTAAAAATAGTTTCGGGTCATTTGCAGCTATAATTGCGACAAAATTAGTTTGCATTATAAGGTTTTTTTTTAGTGATATTGTGTGCAAGATACTTTCAGTTTCATTAATTCATGTTAAAGTCACTTTATTGTAATGCTCAACGATATCCGAGAAGAAAAAAAGAAAAACATACGATGTCTGTTGGTAATTTCGAGAAGGGAGTTTGAAATACTTCTTCATCGAATCCGACGAGAAAGCACTGTGGGCGATTTACAACGAAACCGTAGCTGTCGTGAAAGAATACAACCTACATCGTCGTCATCGAAGCAAGCATCAAGAGAAATATGTATCGTTGGAGGGTTAAGTCCATGCTGAAAAATTTTCTAAATTTCTAAATCAACTCACAATTCAGAGGGCATTGTTCAATAAATCCTCAAATGAAAATGAATTCTTGACTAAGGCTAGTTATAAAGTTGCCTACGTTCTGGTTAAAAGTGGCAAACCGTTTACAAATGGTGAAGTAGTTGAAGGAATATTTGTTGAAGGTGGCTGAGGAACTTCGCCCAAAAAAATCGAAATACTAATTTTAAAATAAAGTTTTGGGTATAAATACCCTTGCCCCCGTGTTGTAGGCATGGCTGAAAAATTGTGACTCAAATAGTGAAAAATGCATGCAAGTTTCGCTATTTTTCTATTGCAATGGGTGAATCGCTGGAGAGCTGTTCTACCTCTCAACTGCTTGTGTTCATTAGAGATGTGGATGAAGACTTGAACATATCACAAGAGCTGACTTCCCTACATAGCAGGTATGGCACTGTTACCATGATGGGATATATTCAATGAATTGAAAAGAAAAAACGTTTTCTGATTTTAACTTGGACTGGACTAACCACAGTTGTCTGTGTCACGGCAATCTGCATTATCAGTAATAAATCAGAAAAAAAAACAATAATAAAAAGTTCGTCTTCTTACAGATTGCTATGTCTAAAGTTCGACGCTGAAATTAATCATATCCTAAAACATCTAAGTTCTAATAAGTTACCACGAAGTAATCATCAAGTTCACAAAGAAGAGGTCAGAAAATTCTAGTTGAGTTGAGTTGTTTTGGGACATACTCTCCACTTTGAGTTCCACAATATTGGAACTCAACACTCAGGAACGAAATATTCTGGAGGTCCAGGCGACGAGGAGCAAGTAGAGTTCGTCCATATCGGTTGACTCGCTGAGGAACAGATGTGGGCGGCCGTCCTTCTCCAGAGTCAGGAACTAGGGATGGTGAATCACTTGAAATATTGCTCTCATCACGTTTGTCACAAATTGTCTGGCCTTCAATCTGTTGACGAAGATCTTCATCCATGGGAGAACATGCTTCCGATAGATAAAGACGCTGGATAGGTCGAAGTAAGTCGCCATCTTTGATACGAATTTTAGCAAGACGTACTACACCATCTTTTTCTTCACTCAATTTCACCACTTTTCCATGAGGCCAATTAACTCTTTTAGCTGTGGATTCAATTAAAACTACATCACCTACACAAAAAATGTAGGGATTTCGAGACCTTTTTGCATAAGTTCTTAATTGACCAAGATACTCAGAGCGAAATCATTTTCGTAAATCCACTCGGAGTTTTAATCTGAATACATATCATTTTCGTAAACTTGTTGAATCGATTTGATCTACATCTGGAATTCCACTCTCCTTAATGTCTCTCAGAAACATCACCGGTGTCAAAGGTTCGAGTTCCAAATTTTCAGATGCATAAGTTATTGGTCTAGAGTTAATAATATTCTCACAATCGCAGAGAATCGTGAAAAGTTCTTCATACCTTAGAAAAGCCTTACCAAGGACCTTTCTCAAGATATTTTTTAAAATCGTTAAGGTAGCCTATCAATCGTTCCCAGAAGCCTCCCCACCATGGAGAGCTGGGCGGAATAAACTTCCACTGGATTCTTGACAATGATGTGCCATCATTGATTTTATTCCAGTCCACTTTATTTAGAGCTTTGTTAGATCCTGTAAAATTACTTCCATTATCCGTATAGATAATTGAAGGTCTTCCTCACCTTGCAATGAAGCGGTGCAAAGACAACAAGAATTTGTCAGTTGTAAGAGAGGTCATCAGTTCAAGATGTACAGCCCGGTAAACTGCACAAGAGTATAAAACGACCCAAGCTTTTGAGCCGTCTCTTAAAAATAAGGGACCTGCAAGATCGATTCCAGTAGTTTCGAATGTGGCGAAGTCTCGTAGTCGTTATGGTAAGGGTGCTGTTTGGACTTCGGGATGCTTAGCATAAAATCTTTTGCAAACGATACATGTCTTTATAACATGTCGTATTGTTTTGCGACTTTTTAGAATCCAAAACTCTTCTCTTAAAATGGACATCAGAGTCTGAATTCCACAATGAGATAAAGATTTATGCTTATGCATTATCATTTTATGAACTGCAATATGATCCGAAGATAGAAGGATGGGATATTTGAAATTTTCAAAATCTTTCCTCATCAGGACTTGGGTCTTGATGTTAAAAACACCGTATGGGTCAAAGAATGGACGAAAATTGCGAAGTCTCTCATCGTTAACTGTTCTAAATGATGCCTTTTGGACCATACTCCAAATGAGAGTTTCGGCTTCTATCACTTTTCTTTCACTTCCAAATATTTTTTGGTGAGAGAAGTCTTACTCTTTTTACAGTTTTGAATAAAGCAACGTATCCATGCTGTAATCCTTACTATTTTTTCAAAGGATGAAACATTGGCTAAATAATCAAATTCACTATTTTCTGTGACTGCCAGAGTAACTATAGTCTTTTTGCTCTCCGAATTTATAACCTCTTTATTGACCATAGCTTCACAAGTTGGCCACAGTCTTTCACCTTGCTCCAGCCAAGATGGGCCATCATGCCACCTTTGACTTATAAGAGTGTCTATAGAGCAGCCTTGAGAAGGTAAATCTGCAGGGTTCATTGTTCCAGGTAAATGTTTTCACTCCTTTTTAGAACTATAGTTTCTTATTTTTCTCACTCGGTTCATGATAAAAACTCCCCATTCTTCTTCATTTTTTTATCCAATGTAATGCATTCATTGAATCTGTCCAATAAACTGTAATCACTTCTTCCATATTCAGATATTGTTTGATTGTCTTCATGAGACGTACTCCTATAGTACATGCAAGCAATTTAAGTCTTGAAACTGTTACAGGTTTCAATGGAGCTACTCGTGAGTGGGACTGTACAAGTTGACAGGGATGATTTCATTTTCGACATTTCATTTTCGCTTCTTAAATATATACAGCATGCATATGCCAATTGAGAGGCATCACAAAAAACGTGGAATGAGAGATTGCTCTTTACTTTAGGATTCATCATTAGTCTCCTATGAATTTTTAGTTTATTTACATAAATTAAATCTCAGATAATTCAGTATCCCAAGACAAGTTGGCTCTCCAACAGTCCTGCATCGAGATTTTAAATCTTAATGTGATAGAACTCAAGATTCCAAGCGGATCAAACAGTTGATCTGCCGAAGACAGTCTTGATATTTTAATTACTGGAAGTGAATCAAAAACATCTTCTTTATGAAGACATCTCAATGTGTCGTCTTCTGTATTCCTTCTGTATTCCATTCCATTCTGAGACAATTTCTTCATGCAAAGGAGATTCTACATTGGTCGGTGAAATCCGGATATGTCCTCATTATATTTCCATCCTCTCAAATTAAATTTAGCTCTGAGCATTATTTCTTTTGATTCCTTAATAAAGGATTCTAGTTCTTCCATGGTATCCAAATTTGTGACACAATTGTCAACATACATAGAAATCTTTAGCTTCTTCGCTACTTCTTGAAAATTTTCAGGTACATTATCTAAATGGTACGAAATAGTAGCGCAGAGGAGGAAAGGACTCGCGTTTATTCCAAATACCACTCGTTTATGGCGATATATAATTTATCAAGATCTCCGTTTTCGAACCTTAAAAATCTCAGATAGTCTCTATCATTGTCATCAATACTAATCTGGAGGAATGCTTTCTTGATATCAGCAATCTTTATACTTCGCTGATTTTGCGTTGCCATCTATAAAACAACATTATACGTTAGTTATATTTCGTTCTTACTTTCTTTATCACTTTCGCTTGCACACCGTACTCAACACCAACCCTTACCAAATTTAGAACATGATATTAATTCGACCTCAGTTCCATATTAAGTACATTGTGGATTGAGGAACTGCTTACTATTCATATTTTCCCTGCATACGAACTTTTTACAAGCCCAATATATATGGATTGGACTTATGTTATAGTAATAGATATCTATAAGAAGTGGGTAATTGTATAGAATATAGTATTCCTTAACAGAATTGTATAATATAATAATTAATACTCAAAGCCCTTCATAAAATTTCATAGTTTCATTTTTCGCCACACAAAATAATCTGGTGTATAAATCTGTCTCTTTCCCAATTAAAAAGCGTTATAATTTATATCCTCTTAGAATATTAAAAGACTAATTAAAATTACAAATAATTTTGTGACATGCTTCCTTCATTATTTAATTTTCGGAGTTGTGTAGTTTTCCGACCCGAAAAGGGGGAGAGAGTTGTTGACCTTGATTACCAGAGGCTGTTTAAAACCCTGATCCATTGGATCCAAAGAAGAAAGGGTGACCGGCCGTTTTTCCGAAGAACCTTTACCAACTAGACTAAAAGAGACGTTTCTCTCAGGCTAGTTATTAAGACATTTAAACTTTTGGCGCTGTTGTCGAAGAGAGACTCTGTAAATTCTACCTCCATCTTTTAGTCTTATTAAAAAGTCATCAAAACTCTAACTGAAGATATGCAAGAGCAAGACAAAATACTTTATTAACTATTAAAATCGCTCTCTCTCTCGAAACACTTTGCAGCGGCTCTCTTCATCCACAACGCCAGAAGTTAAAATTCTTTAATAACTAGCCCGATAGGACATCTCTCTTAGTCTAGTTGATAAAGGTGCAACAAAAAGTGACTGATCAACTTTTCTTCGGACCCAATGGAGCAGGATTTAATATGCCGTCTGCACTCCATGGTCAACTCTCTTCCCCCCCCAAAGGCGTCGAAAACACCTAACGCCAAATTTTTCTCTCGACTTGGTCAATCCTAACTTACATGGCAATAATAAAGTATTAGCTTACCCAATCATTCATTCTGATTCAAACACTTCTCAATAACCCCCGATTCTTACCTCAGAATTTTAACTAGGAACCGCTTCAATCCAAAAGAATAAGTGTGATGCATCAATCCAATTTACAAGTATCTATCAGTCAGTCGTTATCCTCTATTTTCTTTCTCATTCCTTACAGTTCTATTTCTCTTATATATCACTGTCTAATTCAATTCACTACATTTCTTATGTTCATCTAATTTACTTAATCATGTTTCTTTTGGGTTGGGAAGAAATTGTAATTTTATGTCATTCAAATTACAAAAATATCGCCGAGGTTAGTGAAGGGAAAATCATGAGTAATTCAATGTCGTAGTTTAAGAAAAGAATTCCGAAAGACTCTTGATTCCACAAGTAAAATAGATTTTAATAGATCCCATCATATAATTAAACAATATTCAAATTCAGTCAGGAATCTTGGCACCATCAACTTTTCTTCCTTGATACACACGACAATTCCCTCTGGAATAAAAATTAATTTCTCAAAAACAAAAGAATCTCTATCCTTACACGCTGTGCAGTTGTAGGTATCTTTTGTACTGGTGATCGTAAATCTGAAGCTCTCGTAATCATACTTGAACGAATTTTCAAATGAATAACAGGCTGACTAATTTTGGCCCAAATTTTGATAAAAAAGTTCATGAAACCATTAAATATTTCTTTAGAAACCCAGTTACTCATACTCTTACAAAGAGTCCTACTTCTCCAATAGAAGTTATTTATTCTTAGTTAATCAAGAAAACTAATACTGAAAAAGCTCCAGAAAAGGAAGGCATTACTTACAAAATGAAATAAAAATTTCTTCAAAATTCTTTTTCATTTTTACCTACTTAATTAACATAATTCTAAATATAAACTATTTCCCTTAAAACTGGAAAACAGCAATAATGTATTGAATTCTTAAGCCAGACAAAAATGCTTACTCAACAGATAACTACAGACCTAATTCCCTCTTCCTATTCTCCGTAAATTAACCTAATACATTATTCTTAATAGACTTAAAACGTTCATTAACAATAACAACTTTATTAACAAAACCAATACGGTTTTACTCTACAATTATCTACAATACACTCTTTGTTCAACTAACAGAATCAATCACTCCCGGCTTTCAAAAACGATTAACCAGATGCCCCCTTTTCCTGGGCATACAAAAAGTCTTTGACTGGGTGCAGTCCGAGACCCTTATTTACAAACTAATATCAAACACAGCTCCTCCCTTATCGACCTCCACCACTCTTTTAACAATGATATGAACTTCCAAGTTGAAATTGAAAATACTCTTTCATCTCTGTGAAGTATTGATGCCGGATGCTCACAAGGATTTTTATTAGAGCCTTTTCTTTTCAATAATTACATCAACGATACCCTTAATTACACTTTTACAAATATAATATGTACGCCGGTGCCAGTGCTATCCTTGCAAGTGTTAAAATCCCAAACCAGTCACTTTCGCTTTCATTAAATACTTCAGAATTATTGAAAGTTACTTTGAGACATGACGAATCAAAATAACTGTTGAAAAATTGGGCGCAGTCTTTTTTACAAATAAAATAAAAATTATTCCACCACCACACTTTATTACAAACAAATCCGGTAGTCTCAGTCGATACAATATCTTTGTGTAATTTTAGACGAACAACTCATTTGGAAAACAACAAATCACACAAACGAAAAAACTCCATAACTGAACACATAAACTTTATCCCCTAATCTGCCGGAATCCTACAATGTTAGTAGAAAATAAGATGCTTCTCTACAACTTCGTTATACGACCAATCCTAAGCTACGCGTATCCTGTTTCTGAGCGCATGTTGCGAAATAAAATATCTAAATTCTAGAAATCGCTCAAAGCGCAATTGTTCGAATGATAACTAAAGCCTGGTGATTCATGAAAAGAGCATCTCAAAAGAGCTTTAAAACTCTTTGTTTTCAGAAAACACATACAAAACATATTCTTTAACTTCTTCAAAAACCTCCCTAATATTGATAATATAAATATGCAAGCCATAGAAAACGAAAACTATTCCATAATCCCTCTCACTAAAAGACAAGAAAAATCTATCGCAAATTCTATAAACCACCCTAAGTTTCCTTCTAAATTAAATAAATTCTCCAAAATGAAGCAAAATGAATCTTTTTTCTTCTCACAGAACTTCAGTTTCCTTTCCTTTCTCTTACTGGTACTTTTTTCAATCTTGTTCCATCGATGGTGTTTTTAAACATCAAATTGCCATTCTCTAATGCTATGTAAATCACTTCACCTGACTTTTGATTTCATAGTTATTTTCGAATCAAATTGAATACTTTTGCATATTTATTATGATTTATGAGTTGTCCACCGGTGGTGGACTACCTACTTCAATTATGCCTAGCACGAATGGACAGTGAATGAACTTTTAATATTTTTCTATCAGTGATTCCTTTTGGACGATGCATTACAATGGATAATACAACTATTATAAATTCTCTCCACTCTTCACTACAAGTCATCTTCTCGTAACAACAGGCAAGTGCCATCCTTAATGGAGCTTTACTCGAAGATAATGGAATTGAAACAATAATAAATTCTGTTAATTTACAAAAATGTGGAATCATTAATGATCTTAAAGATGTCATTAAAGGGTCTTTCAGTCAATCATGATCCGGAAGATATTATTCAGGAATTATTTGACTTGCATTTCATAGCCTCCCCCAACAATAATCTTCGCTCAACACCCCCTTCCGATGTTCTTAGTCATTCTTCCCAAAAACGAGCACTATAAATCAATCTTTGTAATAACTCATTTTGACCATTTAGTAGTAAAAATTGAATCATTAAGCAAACGAAAAACGCTAAACCAATGTTATAGATGCCAGGACTTCGTGCACCATTCAAGATTATGTACAAAAGAATATAAGTGTTTGAAATGTGCACGTAATCATGACTCAAGAATTTGCGATAAATACCCCTCTTCCACAATTTTGCAACTGAAATAACCAATACTGCTAATTATTCAGGTTGCTCACAAAATCCATTTAATTTCAAACCCTATCCTTCTCCAACTACTGGGAAGAAAGAAAAAACACTCTACTAAAATTAACAATAATCAAACACTCACCGACCAATCCTCCACATCAACCAACCATGGCAATAATAACTTCCTTTTGTAAAAGACTTTAAAAACCTCTGTTTCAATATGAACAAAATCAATCTATCTACTAATACTTCAAATCTATTGAAGAAGTTTTCTCAAATAAAAACCAAGACTTTAAACAAAAATAGAAAAGTCCTATTCAACTCTATACCTGATATAATTAAAAAATGGGCTTGTGCCACCAATTGAAATTTTTGCTGAAGGTATGTGTGTTGCTTTCATCTCACTATCTCTTCCTTCTTTTTTTACGTTGGTGTGGTGAAGAAGTTAGGAGAGGTGGGGGCCAGCTCAGGTGTCGTTCGTCACTTGACTGAGGCTCAAAATTAAGATGTCCGTTGCCAATAGCTCTCGTTTTGCTTCTAGTGCGAAGTAAAAAAAACCGAACCAAACCTTTTCATCCATATTAAAATACATTAAAAATTTATATAATTGTAAGTATTTACAATTACAAAAAATGATACTTGTACGCTCGTAGACTTCGATACTAGCTCTCTGTATGATGGCTGAGATATCTAGGTTGAGACAAAGAAAAGAAATGATAAAAAATTCATCAAAAAAATTCTTGTGAATACTATTTCACTCCCACTTTTATTTACTTACTTCATCTTTCCTGCCTTCTTCCTCTTTCTCTTTCTATTTCATCATAGCAAGTCAAATGAGCTTCAGCATATATTTAACATATAGTCTTCCTTTTTAAATTCATGAAATTGATATCGCACAAAAAATACGTTGTAAGGACTAGTACTTGGGAATCATCTGATTGTTTTGTCACTTTTACTGGGAGATTTCACTCGCTCTCTTCTTTACTTAATGTCCAATCCGAATCCTCCCTTTCATCTTCATACTTTCTCCAAGCACTTTTCACAGCACCCTCATTCACAGAACAAACTTTTTAAATAGTCACTTAAATAAACTTAACTATCTTTATTCATATTTGGCAGCCACTATAGAAACATATTACTTCTTCAAGTAGTAAACATGAAAACAACATTTATCTCATCTGAAACACCAAACACTGGAAAATAGTTTCAGAAGAGCTTTCTAAATAGCACAAAAAAAAAAAAAAAAATCTTTCCTCCACTTATCAGCAAAGACACTAGAAAAGGGCTTAGAGGAGCCCAAATAATCCAACATCAACATCATCACACTGATCATAAATTTATTAACTTTCTTAGCTCAATTCATTCTATCTAACATTCCTCTATAACAGTTTATCTCAAACTTTCTTGTCGTCATATCTTTTGGACGATAAAGAAGACTGGACCTACCTTCAAGACACAATATTCGAAAATTACATATGTAGATTTATTCTTCGTTTATTGTCAGTTTTTTCCTGTCCAAATCACGTATCCTTCGACAATCCTTCACATATACATAAAAATTTGCTGACCATAATTTGAGATCATTACATTAGTGGCGTACACGGGTAGGTGTGTGTGCATTGGAACATATGCGCTTCCCAATTTTTTTTTCTGGAAATTGAGAAAATTTTCAGGACAATTCTCTTGTTTTACTATTATAGATGTTTCAAGCTCTTTTTTTTTTTTTTAAAAAAAAAAAAAAAAAAAAAAAAAAAAAGAATCAGCCTTTCCCTCCACTTCATGCTTAAATTTAATTTATCAATAAGAGAAAAAATGATTCCTTCTAAGAGAAAATGTAGAAAGCATTTTCTGTCTCCTAAATGGGCCTCTGATTTTGTGTTTAAAGACGAAAAGAAGGAAGAGGGCGTATCGTGAAATTTTTAGGGAGAAATTTTTAGAATTATTTTTTAATTTTTATGATTTGATTAAAAAAATATATCAATCCTTTAATAGTTTTAAATAGAAGAAATGAGATTGTCATATTGTATTCTTTCTTTCTTTTTTTTTTTTTTTTTTTTTTTATCAAGTGGTAATTCTTAACTAAAAAAGTAGTTTCTTTCATAGCTATGGACTCCCAAAATTGAATTCTGGGTACTCCACTACTCTACATTCATTTAATCAAACCAGCTGAATCGCATCACTGTATGATTGTAATACAAAATTATTCAGTTTTTCTTTTCTTCATTTTAAAACAAAATTTGATTTTAACTAAGCCTGAAAGGTAAATAAAGATATTCGAGTTAAATCGTAATTATTAGTTGACATACATTAGATCAGTTAATGTTAGAGCGCTTTTTAATTTTAGCGGTGGCGAGAGGAAACATTTTGTGTAACTCGTCATTAGGGCATATAAAAAGCTTTTCATGTTTCTCTATACGATCATCAATATGTGTTGAAAAATATAAACAGATTGGGAATGGCGGTCTGAAGTAATCGGGATTTTTATTTTCATATCACAATTCTAATATTATAGTAAATATGTCGTGCAAAGTATATGTTGGTAATTATCCATCTACTTTCTCGCAAAAAGATATTTTATATCTCTTTCAAGATTTTGAAGGAATTGAAATGGTAGGCTTTTTTAAAAATAAACAAAAATGTTTTTCTTTTTTACATTGTGTTGATCAAGATCAAGTTGTAGATGTTGTGACAGCAATGCACGACATAGATGTTTGTGGACGCAATTTGATAGTGCGGTCATCAGATGAGACTTTGCAGAAAGCTATTGAGCAATCTTTCCAGAAAAATGGTGTGTTGGAGACCCTTCATCCTCGTAATAAATGTAATCAAAGCTTCTCGAGTGGAAGTTCGTTTTCGAAATCGAAACTTCCCAAAGATAATGAAGCCACAAGCATCGGATATTGGTCAAATACTGATGTAAATGATTCTAAAATTCAAGATACCTATTCACAAAATTTCCAAGCAACAACTGAACAAAATTATGACTCTGTTTGTTCCCCTGCATCCCATTATTTTACATCAAATACTAGTGTCCCAAAACTTCGGGAAAAACATGAATCTGATTATTCAAAAGATTATTTGGCAATCTATGAAGAAAAAAGTCATTATGATAATAATAAGAGTATAGATACTCAACAATGTCATGGATATAATGATGATCTTTTGAAAAACATTAAACCCCAAGAAACTTTCTTAAAGTATGCAAAACCAAGAAGTGATTCCTCTGAACAGCATAAAACTATGAGTGATAAGTTTGCTTCATATTCTCCAAAACCTTTTAATCAATTGAGTGCATACAGTTGCAAAGGAAATGCCAGAAATATTCATCAAAATATAGAATATGGGGAAGGACATCAAGTTTACAGGAAGGGAATGAGTTCTAGTGACCACTCTCAAGAAACAGCAAACCCTGTATCTGAAACAGTGATTCTTAATGGTTTGGTAATCCCTAGAGATGATTTGAGTTTTGTTTCAGTTTTGAATTTTCCTCTTGGCCTGCCTACGAGAGATTTGTATGAACTTTTTGCTGATTTCAATCCAGTCAAAATCTTCATAATTTGCAATAAAGCACGGATGGATAGAACTCCTACTGAGGCAATTATATGCTTTACAAATGAAAAAGATGCAACAGATGCAATCCTGAACTTGGATAATACAGTGTATCGTGGAAGGGTGTTGTTAGTCACTGATGCTGTTAATATGGTATTAGTATCTGAATTGCTGAGTTTTGGAGGAAAAATTTTGACTAATAAAAGCGTTAAGCGCTATTCTTAAGGTAATGTTTGGTTATTTAATGTGGGCTATTATTCAAAATTGAGATAATACACAATTTGTGAACACTTGTGAAGTTTTCAAGGTTGGATTTGTTACATTAAATTTTTTTATTGTATCTGAAATTGTTTTATAGGATATATTGAGCAAAAATGTGTAAGAAATACATAGTAATCTAAGATGCTGTGTGGAAATCCAATGCTTGAAATTAGATCAATGCTTGCTCTAATGCCCTTGTAGTTTTCCTACAAGATTGAGCAAAAAAGGAGCATTTGATAAAATTTCCCATTTGGGACAAAAAAAACCCTGTCATTTACTGTTATTAGTCACTTTAAATATGTGTGTTTCCTTAAAATTCTTGTTTGTGCTCTTGATTTAGTTTATTAAATATTCATTTCATGTCGAGTAACTATTTATTTAAGTTTGAATGTTATTGTAAAAATATATGACAAAGTCTGAATTATTTGACAAATGTAAAAAAAAAAAAAAAATTTGACTTCTATAAAAAATATTTTTTTTTTTTTTTTTTTTTGTTCTTCTGTGTGTTAAGTATTGCAATATTTTACTAGATACTAGAAAACTCATTACATTAGATATTCTCAGGAAAGGAATTTTCTGTTTGGGTTTTGTGGAAAGTATACTTTATTTGTTTATTGATATTTATCAAAATAAAAGATAGAATATTTTCTTATAAATTTCCAAATTCACATTTAGAATGGAAAGACAAAAATTTTGGATACATTATAAAATATTTTTAGAACAAATTGAATTGCTGGAAAATTTTGTTTTATTAAAATGTGTATTATTTATATATCATTCATTTATTATACTTATTTACCAATTTTTTACTTATAATAATTTGAAATACACATAGAAAAATTATATTTTTTAATAGTTATCAATATTGTTCTTGTACTTCACGCAAACATTGGCAATTGCATTCTTGGTATGTATTTGTATATTAGATAAAGTGGTTGTTAAGTGTGTTTGAAGGATTAGAGGCATCGGTATAGGATGTACTCTAAATTAGTGTTGTTGAAGTAAGCACGTGGTATCTGTATGTCAATTACATCTTCATAATTTTTTAAATGAATGCAATTCAATATCTGACTCTGGATATAGAATTACATAGCCAAAAAATATACATTAAATATGTGCTGGTAATTAATCATAAGAGGAAAATTATGTGAAATAAATTCTTTGATATGCTTGCTACATTCTTGAAAGATTAAGCATCATGTATTTGTATTAATGTTGTAAATAATGATTGCAAGATTGGCCCTTGTGTTCTTCACCGCTATAGGCAAAGCAAAAAAATATCTCCTAACTTAAAAAAAAACCTTAACAGTTTTTCAAAAAGAATTGTAAAATAACCATATTAACCAAAAAAAAATGACATATAATTGAATTATGACAATGGTACTAATACAGATTTACTGAGAAGCAAAATTTACATTTATAACGAGCTAACAACAACGAACTTACAAATAACCAATACTTACTATTTTCAGAGATAATTTAAATAATTTTTAAAACAATCAAATTTAGCACAATAATATACTACACCTAAACTTAAATATAAACATTCTCTTTCAAAGTTTCTTTTCTGCAAAATCACAAATAACTTCTTTCAGATATAATTTATTACTCAGTTCATGTGCAATGGCCAACATTGCTCACCCATTAAAAAGATTTTAAGTAGTCGTGGTGCAAAAAAAAAAAAAAATAATAATTGAATGAATTTAGAATGCTTTAGGTGTATAACAAATAATACTCACTTACCTCAAAAAATCACTTTCCATATCCATTACACTTGTAACTAACTGTATTACTAATAGATATTGCATAAATAAAACATTATTTTATATCCGAGTCTCTTTTATATGTGGATGGAAAAAAGCTTGTTGAATCTTGTTTGTGGCACCAGTGCATCTCACAATATCCATAGATATTCAGAAGTCTGTTTATTACTATAATATTTGAATAAACTTGTTAATTAAACTTGATTTGAATCTGCAGTGCATCTTATAAAATATAGGAATGTCCAGAAACCTGCCGTTTCCTTTTGTATTTGATTTCACTGATCATTTAATTTCTAGATTCAAAAAATATCTTTAAGGGTTGTGCTTATTTCATTATTATTATTTTATTTTGCCTCTATTTTAAATGTTTTGCGGCTGTAAGCAGTCACCTAAGGATGACCCTGCATATTGTCACCTTTTTTAATCATATCTACCCTGTCCCTTTTTAGGCATAGAGAGAACCCAACCTCAAGCGAAAATATGTTTGTAGGATCGCCAGAATAATTAGGATTGCTATTTAAAATGTTTAATGCAAAAATATGTATTTATGTTTAGCATAAAAAAAGTGAAAGAAATTGCATGGATAAGTTAAATATCATTGAAAAATAATATGTAATTCTGCAAAATAAAAAGATAATATAAAATTAAAAAGGTAAATGTGAAAAAAAAATGTCACTAAACAGATATTTCTTGTGAGAAACAATGCTATTGCAATGTTTAAATCCAATGAAAAACTTTTAGTCTTGCAAGTTTTTCAATAAAGGAACTCTGCTAAGTATATATCTAAGTTTTTTTCCTTCAAAATATTAGTGATGACAATTATGTTAGTTTGACATAATTGTCATCTCTATGCTGATTAAGAGATGATCATCTCTTAATTAGTCAATGATTATCTCTTAATTAGCTTTTGCTATGCTGATTAAGAGATGATCAGCATAGCAAAAGCTAATTAAGAGATAATCATTGACTGTCCAATGTCCTATTAATGAATCATTTTATTTTGTGTTTATTATTTCTTAATGTTTATTAGTAAAATGTTAGATTAAAATGTATGACAGAGATAAATATTTCATTCATCTGATATGTATTGTTAAATTTTTTTTTTGCTAGATTACATGCATTGTTTGATTTTTCTTCTCAATGTTCAATGATATATATATATATATATATATATATATATATTTATATATTCAGTGTTATTTGGAACTCAATATTACTGAATTGTTATATAACTTAGACCAATATTATTTCCTTTTTATATACCTTCAATATTTATTGCATAACTAATAATGCTTTTTGAAAAGGATTGTAGTTATTTATTTTGTCTTCTAATTCTTATCCCTTGAAAGTTGAAACATATGAAAACAAAGGAAATAACTTATATAAATAGCTGTGGAAGTGATCAAGTGTAAGTTGCTGATCTAAGAAATTTTAGAATTGTATTACGTGTCATGTTACAAATTCAAACATTCGATTATTCCCTGCTTAATTCTTTATTACATTAAGTAATATGTTTGGAAAAAATTCTTAATTTGGGTTTTTTTTTTAAAAAAAAAATTCTGATGTATTACAAATAAATATATATTTCCGAACATTTTTTGTTATGTTTTTAAATATAAATAAAAACAGTTATAAAGATTTTTGAATTTTTTTTTTAAATAATTTTTATGAAGATAATATTTGTTTAAGATTGTGTTTTGCTTTACAGATTGACATTGTATCATTAGGAAGTATTATCTTCTAAATGATATACTGCAGAAGTATTTTAGATTTTTTAAAATTGTTGCTATATGATATTACTCCTTCCAAATTTCAGAAATATTTATTTACCATGGAGTCTGTGTCTGGCACTAGGTTATTCATTGTTAAGCTTGCATGTTATTTTTATTTAATAGAAAATAACTTATAAAAGTTGTATTATACTGAATAATTCAATATTCTCACTTCCTCGAAGTATTTCTTTTTATTACTTGTTCATGAGCTTTGTTATTGTTTTTCTATGCAACAGCAGTAATTCTTCATTGCTTTAGCTATATATACTCTTGCTTCCTCAATGTTATACTGTGTCTTGTACTGTTTGTTATGTATGCTTTTTGAAATAATTTTTCATTTGCACTAGATCATTTGTTGTAAGTGTGATATGTTTGTAATTATTTCTTCTGATAAAATTTTGTTCTTTAAATGCTTATGCTTTTTTTTCATCTGCAATATGTATGAAACAAAATTTCCTTTTTGTATAAAATAAAGTACACATTAATTACTGATGTGTTTGAACACTAACATGAACTCTTGAAATAATTTTTTTATCCCTTTATTGGTGATTTATGTTAAGCTAGATGCAGAGATGCAGCTGAAAAATTAAGAATGTTTTGAATACAAGTGGGACTCAAATGAGTTAGCTCAGAATTGTAACCTGACTGATTATGCAAGTGACATATATAATCACAGTTATCTCTAAGTAGGACTAAGTTTTATTTTATGTTTAAAACTTAACCCATCTTTAGACAATGAATTAATTTTTAAATTATTTGAATCCCATGACTGATTTGGAATTCTATGTTATTTCCCATGTTGAATCCCATGTTTTTTCATATGACCAAAATTGATAATGTGAAAAAAAATATTATACAATTAATCAAACTAAGGGTTCTTTTAAATCTTCTTTTTCTCTTTGAACCCATTTTTAATAAGATTAAAGCAAAACAATCTTTCACTACAGGGCTGGTTCTAAAGCTATCACACCATTTAATTTTAGCTGTCCCTGCACCCTATTATACTGATACTTATTTTCTAAGCCAGTGTATTTAAAATTAAAAAAAAAAAAAATCATATAACTTCCTTCCTTAATATTAAAGAACATTTCTTGTAAATTAGATAAAACTGGACTTTTACATTTAACAAATCAATGGTAAGTTTGATTCATCAATAAAATTCTGAAAAAAAAAAGGGAGTACTGATTATAGACTTAATTTCCTTGTAAAAGATGTTGCTTTATATTCTCCAAATTATTGGATTACACAGGAGAAATATTAGTTACTGAAATTACTGTTTGTTACTAAAATTAGGATGCTGAAAATTTGTGTGAAAATTCCTCTAAATATGAATTTTGGGCATGAAATATTGATGAGATATTAAATGAAACACTATCATCTTGAATGTAATAGTACTTTTATGGTGGGCTCTAAGCTGCACCAATTGTTTGCTTAAAATATCCCAAGTTTTTTTCAAAACACTTTAAGATTAAAAGATGGAGGAAATACAAAGCCAGATAAAATCAATGTAAAATGATAAATTAATATCTTAAATATAATGTAAAAAGTGAATTTTATGTTAAAAGGCAAACAAGTGGTAGGGAGTTATTCCCATCAAGTGTAGCAAGTTTAAAACAGATGAATAAAAAAGGGTTGAATGTTGAGAAATCAGTGAACATCAATCAATTTGCAGCATTACAAATTTCGTCAAAGTACTTTTAAAAGTTTTTTTAAATCTTGCCAAAATACCCACAATGAATATATACTTGAGATAATATAGTTATTGTTTGAAAATATTCAGATGTCGGCAATAGCAAAGATCATTGAAGGTAATCCAATGACACACAGTTACAAGTGTAAATCGTAGATTGAAATGAAAGGCTTATTAATTGAATGAAAGGCTCTTACAATAGCTTTAATGGAAGTCGGGAGGCAAAGGCATTAAAGTTAAGACTGTCGGGGAGTGAGTGACTGTGGATTTTAATGGCGCAAGAGCCAAAGTAGGCTATGCTGCGCCAAAACATTTGTTAAAACTAATTAAAATACATTTTAAAAACATGAAAATGATACGCAATGATGAAAGGGTTAAAAGGTAAAACTTCAGATATGGTGTAAAAGGCCAATGTATCTTAAAAAGGAAAACAAATTATGGTGGGGGGTTTCCCCCACCAAGTCAGACAGGTTTAAAATTGATGAATGAAAAAAAGTCCGGCGATGATCATCAAACACCGGACAGTCAATTAAAATGTGATGAATCGTGTAAGGGACATGGCAGGAAGGACACTTCGGGAGCGTCTTCTCTAAACAAAAGATGATTGTGAGTAAATCCAATATGTCCAATGCGAAGGCGAGTCAATCTAACATCAGCTCTTCGCATTGGAAAAACAGGCCATTCTCCAATGATCGGCTTCACCAAGTGTAATTTATTATTAGTCTGGAGACTCCGAAATTCCTGCCATGTCTGATGAATAAGCATTAAAATATGACATCGAATGTTCTCAAGTGGGACTGCAAGCTGCAGAGGAATCGTCGCCGATCGTGCAGCCATGTCCGCTTGTTCATTTCTTAAAATATCTACATGACTAGGTACCCAACAGAATTTTATCACATAACCCCTGCTATAAAGCTGGCAAATAATGTCAGCAATTTCAACCACGATAGGATGACTTCGATCGTCAAGATGTACCAATGTTTCCAGGACGCTCCTGCTGTCAGTATATGCAACGAACTTTCGAGAACTGGATTTCTCGACTAATTTAAGGGCACAGTAGATGGCGACTGCTTCGGCAGTGTAGACACTGCAGGAAGGGTCGAGCCGGTAATTGTGCCTGATGTCGTTTGAAACGATACCACAGCCGACGTATCCAGTTCCTTTCGATCCATCCGTGTAAATAGGAATAAAATCAGCATACTAACAGCGATGGAAGGCAAAGATACTCAGGAAAACAATGAGACATGTGTTGGATTTGCTGTATAAAGCAAAAGGGTTATGAAATGTAAATCTTGGCACATTCCAGGGAGGAAATTTAATAAAATTTAGCTGTTGAATTCCCAAGTCATGTAGGTTGAGTTCCTCGATGATGTCTTTCACCCTTTCAGAGAAAGGACGAATGAAGGAAGGACGAGCATTGTACAATCTCCGTAAAGACGGGCTGATAGTAATGTTTTGCAATGGGTGAGATGGGAGAGATGACATTTTGAAGTGATAATAGAGTGACAGTTTCAGGCGCCGGAAAGCCAAAGGTAGCTGGTTACAAAGCACATAGAGATTCTGCACAGGTGAGGTTCGAAATGCACCACAACATATTCTCAGAGCATTATGGTGAACTGGGTTAAGCTTCCGCAAGGTAGTCTTGCAAGCAGATCCATAGACGATACACCCGTAGTCGATCCGGGACAGAATCACCGACTGATACACTCGGAGTAAAGAAATTCGATCCGCTCCCCAAGAGGTATTGGACAGCATGTTGAAACTAACGATAGAGGGCGCTAAGCGCCAAATGTGAAAAAGAAAAAAAAAAGAGTTTTTTTTAGTTCTGAGTTAGTGAGAGAAGGAAGATGTTGAAAGCGACCTATGTTAGTGATTTTGTTATACCAGCGAATTAGGATATTTACTAATAGTTAATGTTTGTTGTGTTGTGACATCTTAAAGTTAAATTAAAATAATTGATGTCAATAGAGTTATTTCCTTGTCTCTGTGTGGATTTATTCAAACTTCAACATCTCAACCTGATGATGATGATGAGCACCGTCTGACAGGTAGGAACTTTTGATTTGTTCTTTGAATGCGAATTTCAGTTTAAACACAGCACCTTCAAGATATTGAGGGATTTCTCACACTTCTTCCGCAGATGTAAAATGTGCGGAAGGAAAGTGAGTTTGCGGTCGAAAATTACTCCGAGGAAGCGAACGTTAGGGACGACTGGAATAGACATATCACGGATGCGAATGTCAGGATCGGGGTGGAGACCCCGTTTCCTACAAAAATGCACGCAACTGCTCTAGCTGGCAGAAATACTATGCCCATTCGCGTCAAACTATGTAACCAGGTTATTGACTGCGGTCTGAAGTCGTCGCTCAATGATACGCATTGACGATCCTTCGCAGGAAATCTGCAGATCATCAACGTATAATGAACTATGAACTGATGATTGCAAATGAGAAAGTATGGGAGAAATGTGACAAATAAAAAGAGTGGGGCTCAAAATGCTCCCCTGAGGAATTCCTTCAAATTGAGTATAAGATGAAGACAAAACATTACCAATCCGTACTTTAAAAGATCTAAAAGAGAGAAACATTTGAATAAAAAGAGGCAAATTGCCTCTCAGGCAATAACAGTATAAAGTGAGCAGAACCCCATTGCATCAAGTACGGTCATATGCCTTTTCGATATCAAAGAAAATAAAAACCAAATGATTCCTCCGTACGAAAGCAGAACGAATCTGACTTTCGAGCAGAAGGATGTTATCTACTGTGGATCTTCCTTTACGAAAGCCACTCTGAAACGGAGGAATGCATTGATCCTTTTCCATTTGATAAACGAGACGGGCATTGACCATGCGTACTAGGGTCTTACAGAGGCAACTCGTCAGAGCGATAGGCCTATAGTGGAGAGGGTTCTTTGGATCCTTATGAGGCTTCAGAACAGGAATAACGATTGCTTCCTGCCACTGGCTAGGAAACACTTACTCCCTCCATTTTCGGTTGAATAGGTAAAGGAGACTGACAAGTGAATCCTCGCTCAAGTGGCGAAGCATATCGTAAGTTATACCATCAGAGCCTGGACTGGTATTATTAGTCAAAGACAGAGCCTTTCTCAATTCCCACCTGTCAAAGTCACAGTTATAAGAGAGTGGTTGTCGACACCTGAAGTTGATAGGTGTCTGCTCAATACGATTCTTAGTCGCTAAAAATGTAGCGCTGTAAGCATCGGAGTTTGACACACTAGCAAAAGAGTGGCCAATGACATTGGCCACTTCGACAGGTGAAGAATGCACAGCATTTGCGGTTTCCAGTATCGGGATGGAAAATTCCCGATACAGGGAGTTCGCAGCTTTTACCTTTCTCCATAACTGTTGACTTGAGACATACCTGATCCAAGATTCTTTCTGACTATATCGCCTTACTCTGCGAGCAAACGCCCTTGCCCTTTTAAAGGCTATGAGGTTTTCGGTTGTGGGATATCGTCTGAAGATACCCCACAATTTCTTTTGTTCCCTGTAGGATGATTGACATTCCTTATTTCACCATAGTTTACTCATCTTCCTCTGTGAATTTCTACTCTTCGGTATCGCTGCATCAGCAGCGTCCACGATAGAGGCAGTGACATTGCGGACAGAGTTATCAACATCTGGATCTTGAACCATTGTACCGGTAATAACCACTAACCGTGTGAATAAATCCCAATCTGTCCGGTTGAAACGGTAAGTGGGGGGACGTAATCGCACCCCACTACCATGAACCTGGGAGATCAGGAGAGGAAAATGATCACTATTATATAAATCCTTAAGTACCTCTAAATTCAGCGACGGTAGCAGTGTCGCTGAACAAATGGCTAGACCAAGGGAATGAAAAGTCCTAGTGGGAGCATGGAAATACGTTTTCTCGTTGGTGTTCAGCAGACAGAGACTGTGATCAGAGATCAATCGCTCGATCTGCCGACCACAAGAATTTGTACCATCATGCCCCTACTGAGGGTCGTGTCAGTTAAAGTCACCTAGCAGAAGGAAGGGAGTTAGTAACTGATCGACTAATTGGTCTAAATCCATTTATGACACAGCATCGTTAGATGGCAGGTAAATGCAGCAGACTGTGATTAAAGTGCGAGTAAGAATTCGCACAGCCACAGCCTGCAACGATGTGGTCAGTGTAACGCCGTTATGAGGACAGTTTTGGGATGCAAGAATGCAAACACCTCCAGAAGATGATGCGGCATCAACATCCCGTCGTACACAGTGATATCCACGCACTTGGGTTATCATATTACTCTTCAGAAAAGTCTCCTGAAGAGCAATGCAGACAGGTTGGTGCGTAGATAGTATGGATTTGAGATTCTGTAGTCTGGGTCGTAAACCGCGGCAGTTCCAAGAAACAAAAGCCATTAAATGAGCATACTGGAAGTGGAAGGTCTCGTTTCCGGGACCCCCATGGCGTCCTAATCTTCGGGCGATGGATGTAAAACCACCGCATCCCCGTCAACGACTCGAGTTTTTTTTTTTTGGCGAGGAACGCTGTTCTTCGCGGATATTTTTAATTTTTGCCTCTGCAAAGCTTTGACCTGGCCAATGGCCTAATCTGATTAGCCTTAGCAGAGGAAGGTTTTTTTTGTAAATTTAATTTTTTCTTTGAGTGCAGAGTCTTATCGGTAGGTTGTGGTGTCTTAATGGTAGGTTGCTGTGTCTTAGTGATTGGAAGAGTTTCAGGAAATTGGGAGGATTTTGAAACTTTAAAACCCTGTGAGCCTCGGGATATGACAAATTCTGGAGAGTTTTCCCCTTTGAAATTTCTTTTTTCTCGGCCCATTTAGGGCAAGAACGAGAGTATGCAGGGTGGTTTCCCTTGACAATTGACGCACTTCTCTGCAGCGTTACAGGAAGCACCATCGTGTCCTGTTGCTGTACAGCGAGCGCAAGTCAATTGTCCCCTACACGCGTTCTTAGAATGGCCATATCGTTGGCAATTAAAACATCTCTGAGGGTTTGGAATATATGGTCGGACGGAGAGTCGGAGATATGCGGCCTGAACAGTCTGTGGCAGGGTAGGAGTCGAAAAGGCCAAGATGAGGTGCTTAGTACTAAGCACTTTATTATTTCTCTTAATCGTAATCCTCCGGACATCACAAACCAGCTGGTCCTGCAAATTCTCCAAAATCTCTTCTTCCGTCACGTTTTCCAATTCCCTTGAGGATACGACGCCACGAGTTAAGATTCCTATGCGGTGAAGTTGTCACAGAATAGGGTCCCAAGGTTTTCATATTCATAATCAATTTTGCTTGTTGCGAATTGCAGACTTCTATTAAATATCACCAGAACGTAGCTTCTTTATTTCCTGAACTGTTCCTACCATTCCTTGAATTCCCTTTTGGATCAAAAAGGGAGATATCTTTTCAAAGTATCTGTTTCTCTTTTAATGAGAAAGAAACGGAAGTTGGTATTTTTAGTACAAGTGTCTGATGTTGAATCGATACTCAAAGAATAGGATTCGTTCTGTTCTACACAATCAGCCCATGTTTTATTATTTGATTTATTAGATTTATTTATCGCTTTGGGAGCCAAAATTGAAATCTTTTTAGTTATATCCATAATTGCCTTAAGAAAGAAATAACGCGGATTGACTTCTAGTTCGATCGGGGGCCCCGTCAAACCCCATCTCCCTTACCTTTCCTAACGTGGAAACGAGTAATTGACGTAGAATTTCGTTAGAGCTGGAAAATGTGAGCTGCCCCCATTACGTGTCCAGGCAGAGGTACAGTCCAAGGCCGAAGCCAAGGAGGATTTCTTGAAATGGGAGGGAGATCACATCATCCAGGCATACGCAACCAAGGCCCTCCCTCTGGGAACATTTTGAGGATGACGTTCCGAAACTGTTCCAGACGGCGCACGCAACTCTTCTCCTCGCACACCCTTCCCCAACCAGGGCCTTTTCCAATCACGCCCATACGGTCTCCTACTAGGTACCTCCGCATGAGGGGTACTGGGGCTCCGAATTGCCAGAGCTAGGCACGTAGGATATCAGCATTGATACACCGTCGGCCTTTTAGTGTGTTAGTAGAGACACCACAAAGATTTTTTTTTTATTATTTTGAAATATTTTTATAATTTTTTTTATCTTTTATATTTTTTCTTCTTCTTATTATTTTTTTTAAATTTTTTTAACACAAAAATTAGCACATATACAGTCATGAAAAAAAACTGTGTTAGAATAAACTGTTTTCCGCTTGATATCCTAAAATATGAAGCGGAAAACCCCCAAAGCAAAACACATGACAAAGAAATAAAGGGGGAGAAGAAGAGGGGAAAAAAGATCACTGAGGTACCTCGGGGTTGTGATTCCCGTACTCATCTGAAGAAGATGAGCCCCCTGAGGGGATTAAGACTGTCGATCAAAATATGGGCTTAAAAAATACAGAGGCCATAAAGTAGGTATATTTAGGTTTTTGTTCTCATGGAAAAAACTTTGTTAGGGGGATACATGTGGTTCTCTCTCCAGTTGAAGAAATTGGGAACCATTAGAACAATTTTGCTCCAGAAATATTTTCATTAATAATCCATCTTTAATTCTAAATGTTGGGGAGCATGTAATGAGCTGAACTGATATTTTGACAATCATTATAGTGTTACCATCCCAAAAAAAGCTTATAAAATTCCTGTTCATAGAACCTCATAATATAAATGAAAGAAATTGGGGAAAAGTAAAAGATTCAACTTGTTCTTTCTTATTTGCTTTATTCTTTGGCTTGCCTTTGTGGGTAGGATTGAGAAAAATATTTGGACCTCATTTTAATACCGCATTGCTAATAATTAGGTAATTACGTGAACTATAATTATTCCACTCAATAAAATACCGAATTAAAGTATTACTTTCCTAATTAAAAAGTTGTGTTGCGAGGATGATGATCGTTAAATTTGTTGAGGTTCCAAATCCTCCTGATGGCGTGATGTGGAAGCTTGGAGAGAGGAGATGCCAGCTCAGGTGTCCTCCTCGTCACTTGACCTAGGTTCAAAAGTTTGAGGTCCATCGTCAGTAGCTTTCATGCTGCTTCTGAATGTGATGTTAACAATCACAATCCACTGGATTCAAATGTTTATTTTCATTCTACATGAAAAATTAGAGGTTCTACTGAGATTTGATCTTTCAAGTCTAAATATCGAAATTAAACTCGCCTTTTCCAAATAATAAAGCGCTTTCTTCTCTTTTTATTCTGTCTGAAATTTTGTATTACTTATACGTATGAACACCACAGAACAGCAAAATATAATTAAATTGCGTGGTTACCTAAAAGAAAATTTAAAGCATATTGAGGCATTTATTAATTCTATGAATGATCAAACATCAACTGCTATTATTAAAGATAGATTCTAGATTCGAACGCCTTGAAAAATTATTTAAAGATTTTCATGAACCGGATTCTAAGCTTTCAGAAATTCGTGAAGTAGAATTAAAGTATTACGAATGCAAAAATGAATTAAATTATGTTCTTACTTCTAGAGTTAGGAATTCTCTTATTTCCGATTTTTCCATAAGAATCTGTAATGAATTTAAACTACCAAAAAATGAATATTCTGATTTCTCTGGATGGCTATCGTTCACACGCACGCACGCACACACACACACACACACATATAATTCATGGATAATATAATGTATTATATAACAGGTCAATGAAAAGTCCCCGGCCTACCTTTCATAGTAAAAAACACATTTTTTGGCAAAATTAGTTCTTTTTCATTCAACATAATAATACCTTCTTCAAGGGTTAGATACACTGATTATAGCGACCCCTCCAACTTTTTCGGCACATTCATTTTGTAGTACGATTTGTTTCAAAATAGTCTTCAGTTTCGGCGAGGATTTCTTTTCGACGAAAATTTCTTCCCAGCGAGCATTCTTTTGAGATCTGAGAACAGGAAATAGTCGCTGGGGGCCAGATCTGGAGAATACGGTGGATGAGGAAGCGATTCGAAGCCCAATTCATGGATTTTTGCCATCGTTTTCACTGACTTGTGACACGGTGCATTGTCTTGGTGAAGCAGCACTTTCTTTTTCTTCAAATGCGGCCGTTTTTCGGCGATTTCGTCCTTCAAACGGTCCAATAACGCTATGTAATAGTCGCTGTTGATGGTCCTGCCTTTTTCAAGGGAGTCAATGAAAATTATTCCATGCGCATCCCAAAATACAGACGCCATAACCTTGCCAGCCGACTGTTGCGTTTTCCCACGCTTTGGAGCGGGTTCATCGTGTGCAGTCCACTCGGATGACTGTCGATTGGACTTGGGAGTGAAATGATGGAGCCATGTTTCATCCATTGTCACATATCGACGCAAAAACTCGGGTTTATTACGCTTGATCCTCTTCAAACATTGCTCCGAATCATCAACTCGTCGTTGTTTTTGGTCAAAAGTGAGCTCGCGCGGCACCCACTTTGCACTGAGCTTTCTCATACCCAAATATTCGTGAATGATATGATGTACACGTTCAGTTGATATCTTTAGAGTGTCTGCTATTTCATTCAATTTCAATTGACGGTCATTCAAAATCATTTTGTGGATTTTTTTAATGTTTTCGTCGGTAACAACCTCTTTTGGGCGTCCACTGCGTTCACCGTCTTCGGTGCTCATTTCACCACGTCTAAACTTAGCATACCAATCCTTGATGGTTGATTTTCTTTTGGCAGTGTCGGGAAACTCGTCATTAAGCCAAGTTCTTACTTCAACTGTATTTTTTCCCTTCAAAAGGCAATATTTTATCAACACGCGAAATTCCTTTTTATCCCTTTTTTTCACAATAACAAAAGTTGCTTCACTCAAAATGCTATAATTCACAAACTAATGATCCGACAGCTGTCAAATTTATACACCCATCTTTTGAGGGTTAGGGCTAACTAAAAAACATATGTATTTAATTCTATTAGCGCCATCTATGTGTCAGGCCGGGGACTTTTCAATTGACCTGTTATATATATCGCCAGTTCTTTAATATTATGAAACAGAAAACATTCGGAACAGCGAATGCATCTGATTTGCGTTCCTTTGCAGATGTTTCGGAACAAGTTACAAGAGGATTAAAGCTAATTGATTGAAAAAGCTACAAATACTTATGTTTGGTTAATTTATCTTTCAATCGAGAAGGCTATTTTAGAAATGCGATAACTGTTCTGGTAAAAAAAAACCTGTATTTTCAACACATGTTAGTCATTCATCACTTTTTTTAAACGAGTTATTAAACTCAATAAGGGGACGGGGTAAGTGCAGTTCGACCAAAAATACTACTTTTATTTTTTATATTATTAAACAGATTAAATTTTGATTTTTCCAACGATGTATCATACTTATCTATAAAAAAAAATCGTAAGTGTTGGAATTTTTCAGTTTTTCTTAAGGCACATCGCAACTTTTTGACCATTTAAAAAACTAACGAATGTATAAAACCTCTCTTGCCAAGTGGAGTCTCGTTTAATGTTCTCTCTATATTATTATCTCTGTTTAAATTGTTCTTATTTTCTTATGATTGAAGAGATTATTTGTAGGATTTTAAAATACTTTTCGTGCATCTTGTATTGAAAACACTTAGATTATTTGCTTCAGCAAGTAGTATTTTATTTGTATGAAAAAGTGAATTAACCTATTAGAATTCCACGAAGTAAGAACGTATTTAAAAAAAAACCTAAAAATATCAGAAAGTTAGCCATCAAGGATATTGAGACTGTTATTGAATCGAATGATTATTTGGGAACTGAAAGTGCCATATTAAACGAATCTTTCTTTAAGTATAATACTATGATGAAAATACCGATTCTGGATTTGAAATTATCATTAATTTATTTGATGTATGTTCTGGATAAATTTACTGCTTGCAAAAACTGTAACTGGTACATATCTGTGCGAGTTAAAAGAACAGGCCTTGCATCAGAATTACAGAATTTTTGCAAAGATTGTAAAAATTCCTTTCATTTTTTCAACACTAAAATTAGAAAATACTGAATCAAAAGTAAATCTGATTTAAACTTGAGATTTGCGTATGCTCGTAGTATTGGAAAAGGTCAAACAGCTGGTAGAATTCTGTGTGGAGTGATGAATTTGCTACCTCTATACATAAAATGTGTACAGTATACCAAAGTTTTGACTGCTGCATTAGAACAAGTATGCACTGAGACAAAGAAAGCCGCAGCTGAAGAATGTATATCCCTCAATAATAACAACAAAAATTTGTGTGTTGCCTTTGCTGGCACATGAGAAAAGTGTGGTCACCTATCTCATAATGGTGTCACAGCAACAGAAATGTCTTAATGTGAAAATACAGAACCCAAATGAATCTGTAAACAGTGTAATCTGGTCTAGTGTACCAAAAACTGTATTTGTGTCCATCGAAACTTTAAAATTGGGTGTTTTTAATGTTGTTTCTTGTTTCAGTATAGGAAATATAACAAAGTATCCTACTTTGTCCAAGATTGGAATTAATCCAGGCCATCACTGTGTGAAAAGTATGGAGGAATTAGATAAAGAACGCTTTATCAAAAGAGAGCGGAAATTATCCGAATAAAAAAAAAAAAAATTAAAAAAAAAAAACAAAATAGAAACTTGAAAATTCTTATGAGACTGAAGAAGATAACAATCCTTCATACAAAGTAGGATTTTATTTAAATAATCAACAGTAAAAGTATCAATGAAATATTTAAATGTAATTTTCTCAAAACAAGGATTTTTCAAGTTCAAGCTCCTTTTTCTCTCAATATCTATGAAAATAATTCAGATTTTTAATGACGTTTATATTATATTATGTTACATACTTAAATACGGGAGTTTGATGATTTTTTCAGAATTATTTATTTTATACATGAAATTGTGCTAAAAATGCTAATTTAGAAGTGATTATTAATGAATAATTAATAATATTTTTTTTATTTCTCTTAAAATCTCTTTGAATAGTATATTTAATTACTTCTTATTAAAGGACAAGTCTGTTTAAGGGACAAAATGTCTGATCGGGTGGGTGCCCCTTATTTGCAGGTATTACTGTATTTTTCCTTACTTCTTTCGAGAAGGTCCGTATTGCGAAAATGGAGATCAAACTCCCCAGAACTGTTAAATAAACATAATATCGAATATATGATTGATAATATCGCGATTGCTAGGGAAGATCAAAGAAGACATTAGATTCAAATTAGAATTTAGAACTCCAATGATGACTTTTTCTCTCTCCCCCCCCCCCTTCTCTTACACCGTGGAAGCAGAACCTTGTATAAAATGCAGAATCCTGTTTCAATCTGTACATATATTTGATCCTTTGGGTTTTCTTACCCATGTGTTTAAATTGGATAAAAATATTCCTATAAAAGCTCTGGATCCTTAAAATCGATATCGATGAAGCCTTGCCTGGCAATTTAGCAAAATATTGGATTGACTATCATGCTCAATTTAATCAAGTTAACCACATAAATGTTCCCCGATTTGTTGTATTATGCAACTATTCCTTCACTCTGATCAATTTTTGCCACTCTTCATAGGAAGCATAGCCAGCTTCATTTGCTTCCTTTGTGTTTCTGTTTGTGTTGAAACTTTTAACTTCATGTTTGTGTTTCTGTTTACTTGAAAAAAGTAAACATAAACACAAACATGAAGTTAAAGGTTTTCTAGCATACAAAACAGATGTCTCTCAAGCAAATTTCAGTTCCCAAATTGGAATTATGCGGTATTCTTTCGTTAATGAGATTGGTAAAATCCATTGTATCAACTTTAAAACAAGGCGTGAAAATAAATGTTTCTACCACAATTTATGTGTTGTGAGTTGCTCCTTATTCTTTGAAACAATTTTCCGAGAAAAAACGAGACAAGCTAGCGCACGCGCGCGTTTTTGAAAAAAAAAAAAAACTGCCCTCTGTGATCGGCCGTCTGGTGTATGCTTGCTCTACACGACGGGCAGAGTCATCCGTGCTTCTCAGATAAACTTTCCATTTCAAACATTCCTTCCCCTTGTGTTTTTATGCACACATGTGGATTAAATAAAATAACAACAAAAGCCAGTTATACTGAAATATGCTTAACACAATTATAAACATATTAAAGTTATATATGTGCTTCTTTCTCACAGATTATTATATAAGTGTGCTTAACAATTAATAAATAAATTTATTTATACATAAATGTGGGATCTAAGACCTGCTGATCTACCATCCCGGAAGACAGCCATGATGCTCCCAGAGCGCCGCCTAGCACTTCGAGAGAGATTTGGAGTAGTGAGATGAGACGTAGATAAAGGAGCGAGACGCTGAACAAGACGGTTCAGGAAATTGCGCTGGACGTTAAATCTGTGATTACGCGAGTTTAATCAATTTGTTTTGTGTTTTTATGTTCTGTCCTACGTCAGCAAATAAACTGTGTGTGTGTAATAAGTAGTTGTTACTTTGAATCTTTACACACATCACATACATATGTTTAATATCTGAACGATTTCAAGCCTAACTTCATTTTTAAAATACTTGATTACATGTTGAATAGTTAGTATTTTGGTAGAGTTATGAGTAACATGACTATTTTTTGCAATAAAATGGGACGGTTGCTAATTTTTAGGTAACAATTATTCATAGGACCATTTGCGAGTGCTTTTTTCAGTAAGCGGAACAATTACTAATTTTTGTTTATAATATATGTATTTAAGAAAGCGCATAGTTCTTCATAGTTTTCATTTGTTACAGCAAAGAAAGGAAAGAACACTTTAAAATATAAGATAACATATAATCTCGTATTTTTTCAGAAGAAGAAATCTACCAAAGTGTATTTGATGTTGATTTTTCATCTCTATTTCTTTGCTTCCCCACAACTTATCCGAGAAAAAAATACACTTTTTATGGGTGCATTAGTGGTTTTTTCTTTAATTGTTCAAGTCGGTTGCTCTCTTTCTGAAAATGGAACATTTCGGTGTCCTGAAGCTTTGTTTGAGGACTGCAGGACCGGCTACTTGAAAACGGGAAATATGGTCACTGACGACGATTTGGAGTTAGAAGGGAGGGGGGAATTTATGGGGAACACAAAATAACGAAAATTGGGGGATTATAAGGGGGATAAACACAGACACACAATTTGAAAATTTAGCAATGAAATGGTAAGTTTTCAACATTTTCCGAGTGGATTTGGACATACGAGAAGAAATATAAGTTAACAGTTTGTACCAACTGTACTATGGTTTAGTTTTAATACTAGAAAGCAACTGTTTTTTTTTTCCTTTGAAATTTCGATTAATACTTTACAATATAATATACGTCAAAGGCACAATATTACGCATGCATTGTAATGAAGTCAAAGTATTTCGTGAAATAAAAAAAAAATCGGTGATGATTTTATTGATAAAGTATGACTCGTTTAAAATAAGTTTCAAAAAAGGATAATTTGCCAAAATCCAGACAGTGAGTATATTCAAGGCCTTGTTTTATACTCTCATTATACTGCAAAAATATACAAGAATTTTTTTTTAAAAAAAAAACACTCTTATAGATTGCTTGTGGTAAATAACATTTAATTAGGTGTTCAAAAAATAATACAGTTAATTATATTATAGAAAGAAAGATGTGATTGATTGGTTTTATTTACGTCGAAGCAACACGAAGGCTATTGGCGACGGACCTAGTAATTTTGAACCTCGGTCTAGTGACGAGTACTACACCTGAGCTGGTTACTTCCTCTCCAAACTTCTAGACCACAACACCAACTTCTAGACCAGAAACAATTACAAATCGCGGTATAAATTCGGCCTGCGGGTCGTAATTTTTCGATCTCATCTGCAGTGATGTCAGAAAAGAATTCGGTAGGTGATAGAACATGTTGACTGGACAGATTATGAATGGAATAGCACGCATCTGATTTGGCTTTATTAACGTCCCACTAGAATCAACACGAGGACTACTGACGATGGACCTCGTAATTTTGAATCTATGCCAAGTGACGAGGACGGCACCTGAACTGGCATCTCTGTCTCCTAATTTCCACACAATACTAATGAGAGAACTTTGAGCTTCGAAAGATGTAACGTGAAACATCCCCGACAGTATGAAAGGTCTTCAGTGGCCTCAAGGCTCGGACCCACGACTCGACGAGAACCACAAGTCACGAATCCGCAACCATGACCACTAGGCTACCGTGGCTACTAGAAAGAAAGATGTACAATGTAAAATAAGCTTCTCAGAGTCACACACACGTTTAATCTCTGTTTGAAAAAAAGGTTGAGTGTTTTTATTTCCGCCTGGCGTAGGTTTCCACACATTCATCCACCTTGGCTATCCTTCCGCACAATACATGCACATTTGCTGCGCGAGCCTATTTGCTGTAGTATTTTACGAAACGATTGGCCACGACGCAGAGTCTAACAAACTCGTTACATATTCAGTATAATACGCCTAAGTAAACTTTTTAATAATTACAGAAACGAAGAAGGAAAAATAATTAAGTGGTAAGACAAGATTTATTCAAATGTTTTGTTTATAATTCCTGGTTTTAGGCGGCTTAAATTGAATAAAAATTTAAGTTTTTCCCAAAAAAAAACAAACATTATCCAGAGGGGGATGTCCCCTCCCTTTTACCCTTGAGTATGGTTACATTCAGTGACGTACCCAGAAATCAATTATATGTTGTGCATATCGCCATCGCCATGTAAGGAGCAGTTTCTTTAGTTTAGAATTACCACTAGGTAAACAATACACAATATCAATCTTATTTTCTCTACTCTTCGAGGATTGATATAATTTTTATCAAGTTATAAATACACGAAAATAAAAATAATTTAAGAAAAGTAACAAAGGTACCATGAGAGTAAAAATTCCTACTTACCAGAATCGGTGGAATTCAACAGCATTGAGAAATTGATAAAAATCGTTTATTGATTGAAAAATAGATGGTAAAAAAAGTGCGAATCTAGGGAAATAAAAAATTCTATACACATTAGTTTTAAAGAGTTACATTTATTCTTCTTTTATGTTAATTGTTGAAGACTTAGTCACTTACAGATATATTTTTATATAACAAAGTCAATTTAAACGCATTTCAGATGTACTATTTCTTCAGTTGCTTAATTTTTTAATATTTCATAGATCAAAACGATCTTTCAGCAGTATACATTTAGGTGAGGTGATTAAAATTTTTAAAAGTTTATGAATATTTGGGAAAATATCTACCCTGCATTCTTGTAAAGCTTCTGGAGCTAGTATATTGTGTCAGTAACTTCTTTTTCCATAGCTGATGTTCTGCAGTCAAAATACTGATAGCACACTGTCACAAATATGAAAAATATGTTTCTTTCAGTATTTCTATTTTATTTTCATCTATAGATGTAAAGTTATTCTGCGGTATGATTAAAATATTTAATGAACTCTTAACTGTGCTTTGTATTTTGTGAATCTTTCTTTCAGATGTAAAATTACAGCATTCAAAAATTGATTAATAATTGTTACTCTAAAATAAGATTCGGAGGATTCTGCTGGAGTATTAGAATGATGAGCTCGTTTCTTTTCTATATTCGTAGAAGAATAATTCTACAGTCTACATCTATGATTGTCTTAAAGCAGATTCCGATCTTTGGAAATAGAATTGATAACCGTCTCTGATTGATAGCGAATCATTTCACAGTATCGTCGTACAGTTCGACCGCAGCAATGAGGTCCACTTCCTTAGATTGCAGTATTCTAGGTAAGGGCGAAGTGAAGAGAAAATATTTTTTCAATAGAAAATAAAGTAATGATAAAATTTGAACTTCTCAAAGAATTAAAAAGGATATAGACCCTTTAACACATCAATCAATAACTCCCGAGACTAACCCAGAGATGGCGCTCGTAGTAAACCAGTAACCAGGTCTTTCTAGAGTACTAACCTTTGCTTGAAACGTGTCAAAATTTTAAGTCGATCGGACCAGAAACAGCTGAGTTATCGAGGTTGGAGTAAAGTCGTTTTGTAGTTTGTTT
Organism: Nephila pilipes; assembly: GCA_019974015.1. NCBI lineage: Eukaryota > Metazoa > Arthropoda > Arachnida > Araneae > Nephilidae > Nephila > Nephila pilipes. The sequence continues at coordinate 271,941 of BMAW01000086.1, read as the reverse complement.
AAAAAATGGAAAAAAACCGAGTTTCGTGTTCTGATAAAACATTGTTTTTTAATGGGTAAAAACACCGTGCAAGCGAAACAATGGGTTGAAAAATGTTACCCGGACTCTTGTCCATCAAAAGCAACGATTTGTCGGTGGTTTGCCGAGTTTAAACGTGGTCGTACCGACACAAATGACGCGGAACGCTCGGGTAGACCTGTGGAAGCCGTTACACCGGAAAATGTGAGTGAAGTGACAAAAATTATAATGAAAGATCGTAAAGTGAAGCTCCGTGAGATTGCTGAGATGACACAGATATCATATGGAAGTGTATTTACTGAAAAAGGTTTTTTGAAGTGAAGTGAAAAAGGTTTTTTCCAAGTGGGTGCCGCGATTGCTTTCGATGGAACAAAAACAGCAACGAGTCGATGATTCAGAAAGCTGTTTATCGCTATTTACTCGCAACAAAAAAGATTTCTTGCGAAAAAAAAAAGAAAAAAGAAAAAGAAAAAAATTTAAAAAAAAAAAAAATTTGGAAAAGCGTTGGAACGATTGTATCACCCTAAAAGGTGATTAACAAAAGGTGTTATGTTGATGAATAAAAAAAATTTTGCAAAAAAAAAATGTTGTTTTCAATGTTAGTCTCGGGAGTTATTGATTGATGTGTTAGATGTATGAATCCTTATCATGCCAATTTCTAATTTATTTAAGAACATGTATCAAAGAATAGAGTAATACTACCATCATCATTATAAATTAATGTCGCTCTAAACAAGACGTAGAAGATTGTTCTTGCAGAGCTTCTTACCTGGAAGATGGGCATTGTTCTTATAAGCTATCTTGCAAAACACTATTTTTTTAAAGTGCATCCATGAACGAATAACTTTTTTCAACGACTCCGACTCAATTACCGATAACTTTAATTTGGCATGGATCTGGAATAACCAAATTTAGAAAATAAGAAGTGCAAGGTACATATAGTGCTGATGGGAATTTTTAACATATTTCTAGCTTTAACATATTTGAATGCTCCAGATATGGCATCAGCACTTATCTTTAATGTATTTTAAATCTAAACCCTAACAATTCTAAAGTTTTTAAAATTGTGTTTGCTAAATCTTTTCCCCGTGCTGAATTTGTTGGCACAAACTGTAAAATATGTTGAACTAATAAGGATTTGTTGTCCTCACTTTCTACAAATCTTACACATAAAGAGACTAATTCTATCAAAGAAATATTTGTGTGGTATCAAATACTTACTTTCAAATATAATTTCGATCTGACTGTTCTTTCTAGGTGCAACTTTTTTTTTTGATGGTGACTTGTAAATTATTTTAATAATTTTCACTCCCTTGAAAGAAACTCAATAAAAACAAATTGCCTTCAATAACAATGAACTGCATCCATAATATATTCGAGATTCTCAAATCGTCTCAGATCACTAAGTGCTAAATTTGTGACACACTTCATCTGAGAGCAGTTACAACCTCACGGTTATACAGTATCATATTTACTTTTACAGTGCGCATGCGCTTTACATGTCTCTCTCATGTATAAGCAGATGCTAGAGCCTTTCTCTTCTTTCTCTGGCGATAAGATTGGTTTCATTCACGTCACACTAGAGGCACACGAGGGCTGTTGTCTATTGACTTCATAATTTTGAACCTCAGTCGATGTGAAGAGGATGACACCTGAGCTGACTCCCCCTTCTCCTAACTTCCACACCACACCAACGGGAGAACATTGGACTCAACAGATTTACTATGCATCAGCCACTTCCACACGGCGGGTATTTAGTGGCATCAAGGCTCGAATCCCCGACTCATCAAAAACCGCCGGCCGCGAGTCAGCGATCATGACCACTAGGCTACTGCTACTACTTCTTAGACGAATGCAGACTTAAACATGAATATCTATAGTTATATCTGTAAGCCGGAGTTAAACGGCACTATGTCCAATTTTATAATCCCTATTAAATCGGACATTGTGCCTTTTACTTCTATTGGCCCTATAATCTTACTGGAGAGCAGCAATTTTTTTTTTTTTTTTGCTGTTTCTTTCTGCATAGTTTGCTTGTTAATGAATATTTTTAATAAAGCTTGATGCATTTTATTCTTTCGACTTCTGACCTTTTTAAAGTCTTATTATTCTTTAAAACTTTCCTGATTACTATTTTATAAACGGGCACAATGTCGTTTAGGTCCGACATACAGTTATTATTCTGTAAAGTTCAACCATATACTATATTAAGCATTTATCATCATTATAAATTCGAAAATTTTGGTACTTATTTTCACTCCTCCCGATAAAAAAGTACGATTTATATTCAGTCTTCACAATTCAAGCACAATGAAACAAATGGTTCTAACTTTACTCACTAGTCAGCGCCCGCTATCTGCAAACTCGGTGACTGGAACTTGCCACAGATGGGTGAACGTGCAATCTGCTTTGATTGCGTGATATTATTCATATGAAAATACAATCGGATTGAAACCGGAAAAAAAAAGAATGTGAAACCATATTATTTTTGAAAAATAAATCGGTGACGTGGAACTTTGTGTTCTTGTTCTGTTCAAACCTCCTTTGGGATGCCCCTGACTACATCTGTCCTTTGTACAATACGCCTGTTTTGTTTGTTCTCAGGTGACGTTGCTGTACTGAGAACAGAAGAAGAGAGTTATACATGGAGATACGGTAAAAACAGCGAGACGCCTTTGCATCCGATCTTGAGCCTTCACATCTTAGAAATGAAAGAGTACGTTAAGGTATACCTCTTCGTTCTGAAGACGAGGTGAAATCTGACAATAATGCCTAGTGTCGACAACAAACATCAGAATTTTCCGAGGGTTTTGTTCAACTAGTCCCACGATGGCGCAAGAAAGTGGAAAGGGAGGGAGACTAGATCGGTATTACATATAGGCTACATGTTACTTTCAGGTCAACAAGATTTGTGAAAATCGGTTTTATAAAAGAGATAAAAAAAATTATGGCCCTAAAGTATTTACTTTTCAATACATTTTTTATATATTCAGAACTGTGGTTTTTTTTTTTTTATTTAACCAATAGATTATTACAAAGAGACTACAGTTAAAACATTTATACTCCACCAAGAGCTAAATACGTTAAATAATGTGTAACTGATCCTTATTTTAACAGGTTTCATTGCTCACGTGTTGTTTTCGTGGAACCACTTAACAGCATAAATGGGGGGAAAAAAGGGGGTGGGGGTGTAATTACTTAAATTGAAAAGCAGAGCTGAATAATCAATTATAGAAGCAAAGAATAAATCAGCGAGTTTTATTCTTCAAATTTTTTAAAAGTATATTTGTTAATGATAAGTTTATATTTGTGTTATGCATTATTTAATCTAGTTTCAAATTTATGCTAATTTGTTTTATAAATATTAATGTAATATGACATGAAAAGTTCAAATTTTCTCTCAGAATTTTTTTCTCAAACAATAGTTATATTTTTCCGAAATATGAAATGAAATATATATTTAGAAGAATTTTTATTGAAATTTCGAGAACAATGGCCTCACAGATATTGTAAATTAGTCCTAATAGATGGCAGCACTACATATTATATTATGCAGAAAAATAAATTTACATAAAATTGAATACAAAGATCGCGTACATGAATTAAAAATTCAGTTGTTATTTTCCGAAGAGTTTCGTTTGAATCATCTAAGTATTATTCGATGGCATTTTTAAATGTAATATTTTATCAGAATCGCATTATTTAGATATCATATTTCAACGAAAGAAAGCTCTCTTGATTTTATGTAAACATATAATACATTATTAAGTCTAGATTTTGAGAAATGCAAAAAAAAGGTTGGCTGTAGTGTTAAGCATGCTGAAAAGGGTTTTTCTTTAAAATTAGGCTCCCTTACTGTTTTTGACGGATTAAATAAAACTCATGAGCAAAATATATATATATATATTTAACTTATAGATTAATAGTTTATTGATAAATTTTTTTAAAAATCTATTGAAAGAGACCTTTTAAAACTACCCATAGAGCATTTATTTCCCCAATTTATAACTCTGGATATCTCATTATTCAATACCTTTTAATAATAGATTCATATGTTAATTTGTTTTTTTTTTTATGGTAAAATAATAGTTGTATTTTTTCTTAATAGATGTTTAATTAAGAAATGTATCGTTTGCTTTAATTTTAATATCTGAACATATAAATATCAATAGCTTTAATAATGTATTGCATGCTTATCGTTTGCTTTAATTCTTTATATTGTTAAAAGTAGGCATCGTTTTCGTACTTGAAATTGGTTTCATTCTGAGAAGGATTAGAATAGTATACCAAAAAGAATAAAAGATGTTGATAAGTAACTGTCATGTTTAATTTTTTAAAAAATTAAGACTCTTTAAACTTACTTTTTTTATAAGTAATTTCTTTCATAGTTTTAATTTTTATGCTAATATATAAATTATTTTACGAATTTTTAACTAGAAGTTACTCTACTTGGATTTGAAGTTTGAACATTCCTTTCCTGGCGACCTATTAAAAGTTTTATCTAGAAAGCCAAAGAGAATTCGGTGATTTTCTTTGAAGGCTTAAATATATGACTACCCCGCTTCAAGTGCTCAGATACTTTTTCAAACATTTTAAAATTTGAGATTCTTCATTTTGTCTATAAAATTTTCGAACGACTTTATTAGTTGTTACTCTATGGAAAAGTAATAGTTACAGTGAGAAAAATTATAACTCTGTCCTTACTTATTAACTGTTGAGAAATTTACACAGATAAAATGTGCAATGTGAATGTAAGTGAATTAATTACACTCTTGGAATGAAAGAAAAAATTGTATATAAAATTTCATAGCGATCGATTTTCCCCCCTTTCAAAAGAAATTAGATGAATCTAATGAAAAATTAGACTTTCAATTTGAAAAACCGAAAATCCGTAATTTATATGACATTAGATTAGAAATGCAGAAAATCAATTGAAAAGTTGCTTATCCTATTCAAATGTGGTTAGGTCGTAAGGTACGATAGTTGAGAGCATTTCATCCAGTACATAGTGTCGATCCTAAGTTAGGCTTCTCTCTCTCTCAGCTGGTGTGAAAAGATAATTTTGAATTTTCCCTGTACTCGTATTTTATGTTTTGAAATAATTTACTTCATCGTATTTTAGGCAGACGATATAATTGCTCTTTATTTTATTTCTTAACAGTTCATTTGTTTTTATAATATTTTTAAACAAAAGATTTTTGACGTTTGTTTCTATTTATCTTTCTTTGCCGTTTTTGTATTTTTTAAGTTTTGTAACACTTTATGGAGGCAGTCAGAAGTGTGCCAAAGTGTTTACTTCGTCACCATGTTGGAAAAAGAAATGTTTGTTCTTCTGTAACAGTGGGTGAAGGGAATAACATAGAGTTGTATTCTCTTCGTTCTAATATAGTTTGGAACTTGAAATAAATTTTTAAAGCTTTATAATCTTCCTTTCGTTATTCAGGTGGCAAATTAGAATCTCAGTTAATTGGAGAATAATCATATGAAATAATGGGAGATTCTATAAAGTATATTCGAGTGAGTTTTAAAGAACAATAAAATTATTTGGCAGTTTGGAGAGAAAAGAATCAAATGACGTTTTCATTATCCAAATACCGTATATATCCACTGATAAGATGATATTTGAATCATAAAGAAAGCCCCCCCCCCAAAAAAAAAAAAAAAAAAAAAAAGCGAAGAGAAAAAAAAAAAAAAAAAAAAAAAAGAAAAGAAAAACGACGTTCCTAGAAGGAGTTGTCCGACAGAGAAAAAAAATTGGCGGAAAGGAAAACTATGTACAGAATAGAAAATGATTAAGATTTCAGAAAAATTGAATGATTTATTTCAGAGATACATAACATAGCTACTAAGTAACGAGCTCAATAAGGTGTTGACCCACCTCTAGTCTGAATGCAAGCGGCCACACGACGTGGTATGGAGTGATAAAACTCCCTGATGGTCTCCTGCGGTATTTCTTGCCAAATTTGCTCCAATTGTCGGGCCAGGTCATCAACATTCCCTGGTAGATGCAGTCACCTTCCCATCATATTCCAGACATGCTCGATGGAAAGAGATCTGGCAAGCCAAGGAAGAGTTTCACAAGCTGTAAGACAGCTCATAGCAACAAGTTCCGTATATGGTCTGGCATTATCTTGCTGAAAAATAAGGCTAGGGTACTGCAAAAGGAACAGTAGCAAAACAGGTCTCAGAATATCGTCGACGTACCGCTGGGCTGTAAGTCTGTCTCTAATGACGACCAAAGGGGTCCGACTATCAAGGGAAATGGCATCCCAGACTATAACTCCTGGTTGAGGGCCTGTGTGGCGTGCAATAGTGAAAGCAGGATCTGCACGGTGCCCTGGGTGTCTCCAGACACGTCTTGGATGATCGTTAGGACACAGTTGGAAGCGGGATTCGTCGCTAAACACTGGACGTCCCCATTCAGCATCATTCCAACCTGATCGAGCCAAGCACCACTGTAATCTGGCTCGACAGTGTGCATGCGTGAGTGGCAGGAGACAAAGCGGTCGGTACGAGTGTAGATTTCGCTTTACCAGCCGTCTGTGAATGGTCATGGTGAGCACTAGTGTGCGGGTCGTTCGTCTGATGGTTGATAACGATGAATCGGGTGTTGTGATAGCTGATCTGACAATCACTCGGTCCTCCCGATCTGCTATGGTCCTAGGTCGACAGCTACCATCATGACGCTGAAATCTGCGATTGTGAACCCATTCTTGCCAGCATCCTTTAATTGGCACATCTCTTCGACCCATAGGATGAGCGATTCTTCGATTTGTCCAACCTGCCTCTTTCAGTCTAATGATACGATCTCTTTCAAACTCGGACAATTGCTCGTAATCAGCTCGAATCCTGCTTCGAAGCATTTTTTCAATCTTTGAAAGGTATCCTAAATCGCAATGCAATAGAAAATGTGACCATCCTATTAAGAATCTCTTCTTATATACACCTGCTGATGCGATGCAGCTCCCGCTATTCATTCATTGGACACCAAATTTTAATAATTTACATGTTTGGTCCAAATGTCTTTGCATACGAAATTTACTCGTTCTTGGTGCGTCGTTTTTTGGTCATAGAGTGTATTTATAATCCTGTAAAAATTTCACATTCATTATCTAAGGCAAATAGATTCTCAAATATATCCTCACTTTCGTTTTTGAGAAACTTGTTATTTAGGTCCCATTCTGTTATTGTAGTTAATTCCGCTTCATCATCAATAACCCACAACAAATCATCTTAAGTGCCATCCATAACATTAGAAATCACTCATTTTTTTGAAGAGTTTGTCAGAGTCACTTATTAGAGGTACATGTGAGTTCGAAATTTGGCATGTGCTTCTATAGGCAGTGCTGTCAGATGCAAGAAAATAAATTTGTTAGAGGTACATATGAGTTCATGATTCGGCACGTATTTCTATAGGTAGAATTACTAGGTTGAAATTTTTTTTTAGATTGATTGATTGTTTACTAACATCACACTTAGAAAGGACACGATATCTATCTGCGATGGACCTCGTAATTTTGAGCCTCGGTCAAGTGAGAAAAACGATATCTGAGTCCTTTCCAACCTTCAACACCACATCAAGAGGAGGACTTACAGCTTCAACAGATTTAACGTGCATCAATCCCGCTACGCGGTGTGTCAAATGTGGCATTTGGGCTCAAACCTACGACTCGATGAAACAACATCGGCTGCGAGTTCGTGACCATGATCATTATGCTACTACGGCCAATAAGCTTGCTAGTGGAACATGTGAATTCGTGATACGGTACGTGCTTTTATAGGTAGTGTTTCCAGATGCAAGAAAATAAAATTTGTTTCAGATTATCTGTGATCTAAACTAAATTCATAGGCCGTTGATAATTTAGAGATCATCTTGTAGGACAGACATAGGCGACAACAATAAATTTTGACAAAAATGTATAACACATCGATCAATAACTCCCGAGACTAACCCAGAGATGGCGCTCGTAGTAAACCAGTAACCAGGTCTTTCTAGAGTACTAACCTTTGCTTGATACGTGTCAAAGTTTTAAGTCGATCGGACCAGGAAAAAGGTTTTTTGAAGTGAAGTGAAAAAGGTTTTTTCCAAGTGGGTGCCGCGATTGCTTTCGATGGAACAAAAACAGCAACGAGTCGATGATTCAGAAAGCTGTTTATCGCTATTCACTCGCAACAAAAAAGATTTCTTGCGAAAAAAAAAAGAAAAAAATTCGGAAAAGCGTTGGAACGATTGTATCACCCTAAAAGGTGATTAACAAAAGGTGTTATGTTGATGAATAAAAAAAAATTTTGCAAAAAAAATGTTGTTTTCAATTTTAGACTCGGGAGTTATTGATCGATGTGTTACCTCTTCTTACCTGGAGGTTGTCTTCCCTCCTGAAATATAAGGTACAGGAAATCCTTTGCTAATGAGGATCTATATCTCCCGTAATATGTAGATAAATATCCTGAATTGTAGATTTCCTATGTAGGTAATGTTATTGGATGGCAGTTTCTTTTTTCCACTCGATAATTTTCAATCGAAGAAAATTGTGGGGAATTACGACGTTGCTGTTGATTGACTGAGAACAATTAGGTTACAAAATCTTTATGACGTTGGACTATTCGCGGTTTTCTCTTCACTAGCCTTGGGGACTTTTAATTAAGATTGATTGCTTTTTCTAAACAACTTTTTTCAACCAAAAATGAAACGTGAATATTTAAATTAGTGGCTGGTAGAAATAAAGAGCAGTGAGGTATATAGGAAGTATATAAGCTAAGTTTGAGACACACGCGAGAGGTCGAGTGACTCTAGCACTTAACAATTGTTTTATAGTCGAAGACGGGGTCGAGAATTGCTACAAATTATCGACGGCATAGTGAAGCTTAGAAGTCGAGACAGCCTCAAATTTACTCCGTTGGTAAGAGTTCGCTAGTTTGATATTAGTGTAATAAGTGAATACATCTATTGCGACATTTGGGAGAGAAGATATACATTTGTCGTTATAGTAGTAAGTTGTCAAATAAATATAGTGTGAGAAACCTGTCTAACGTCTTCTTGAATGACTTATTGACTCTTACTGTTAGTATATTGAGTTTAGCTATGGCACAAGAGGAGAATAGGAATATAAATTCGTCACATCTTCAGATTACATGGTGAAGAAATTAAGAAAATTAAATACTGATTCAGGAGTTTCTCTCATCAGTTTGGGAGAATCCAACATTATGATAGATGTTGTCAATATTCAATTTCTTTTAGTTTCATAGTAATGTTAATTCAAACCAAGCGCATTTATTTGAAAGGTTCAATCCGATCCGTCTTCAATTTCCTACATGTGGCATTGAATTTGCTTCATACATATCATTTCATTAAACATTATTTTGTTTTCTGTCTTGAGCTTCAATTTAATTTTTTTAAATTTTTTTTTTATCTAAAACAGTAAAATATCTTAACATTGTGTTTGGCACAACATATCCCAAGAGAATTCAGTGCCTGAAATTCTAATCAACCAACCGATATGACTAGGGATTGTTGTAACTAAGTGGTGAGATTTGAGGTCAGCTTTGTTCAGGTAGTGTTATGAATTTGAGATATACATTTGTTTAAATAGCTGCCTTACATGTACGAGGCATGGTGAACACGAATGACTCATCCCCAGGATACCCTGGCATACATTTTTATTTTCAATCCACATTCTGAACACTAATTTTTACCTTTTAACTCTTTTTTTTTCTTATTAGACAACATTTCAAACAAATGTTTGAGTGCAGCTTGGCCAGATTTGGCTGTTGTGCCATAAATTCGAATTGTCACTCTCATAAACGAATGAGAAGTAGTGATGGTGATGACCTTTTTTATTTTCAGCTCAATTTTCACTATTTCTGTAGTACTTGAAAGCTAAATGTGTTCCCTATGGAATGCATTCGTGCTCTTTGTTTCCAGATATCATTGAGGTGCTCTGAAAACTAAAAAAGATGTCGACCCAAATAGAGATGAGGTTAAAACAGCGAGACGTATCATTGCATCCGACCAGGCATCTCGTGACTTATTTTTCTACCCATAGATGAAATAGCCCTCTAAGAGATATACACTTTTATTTTCATTTCATTCTCATGACAAAGTGAAAGTTGTCATTAAAGCTTGGTGTCGACAATCACTACCTGAACTCTCTGGTGCGTTTGCACAAGTACATGAAAAAGAATGGGAATTAAATCAAAAAGGGAACAGAGCAGTAGTTCCCTAAATAAGTGCCACGGTGCCTTGGGTGTACATCTTCACAGGGGCGCAAGGAATGTTATATTTTTATCTCTTACTTGCAATTAGTCGTACTTTTACAAATAGAAGGGCGTCGTGGGAAAACCTTAGTGCAAAAGAATGCTGTGAACTGAAAAAGTTTGGAAATCATTGGAATAGAGTAGTACTCAAAAGATACGTATAGCTTTCAGGTACAAACCTAAAGTTATGAAATTTGGGTAACAAATTTTAAAAAAATGTGTGGAAGAATTACTTTTCAATAAAGCCTCGTATATACAAGTGATTTGATTATTTATGCTTTTTATTCTCTTATTTTTTTTTGCTACAGCTTATTCTAAAATTACATGAAAAATGACGAATCAAAAATGAACAAAACTATATGGTGGGAATAAAACAAGATTGTTTTAACAAAAAAGATTTTCCAACTATCCCCGTCCCCTAAATAAACAATTTTATGTTACTTAATTGCAGGATTTGAAAATATCCTTTATATACGCGAGTTTAATAAAATCAATTTTCAATTTTTTTTTTTAAAAAGTTTTAGCATCGAAAAATGTACTGATATGTACAGCTGTTATAAGGGAAGACAAAAAAAAAAAAAAAAAAAAAAAAAGAGGCACTCTATGATATCTTTCACGATTAACATCACAGCTGATTGAAATTGGAACCCCTATTTATGTCTTAAAGTGAATTTAATTCTAGTGATAATTGAAACATTAATTAACTTAGTTAATACGATTAACCCCTTAATTGTGACATATATTTAAGAAAAATGGACCAAAAATGGAATTTTTTTTTGACTGCTTAATTTTGTTCTTAGATTATTATGTAAGTTAGAAAATGGTTTTTTATTACAAAAATAAAATTTTAAATATACCTATTAATTAAAAATTAATTAATTAATTAAAATTAATACCTAAGTAATTAAAAATACCTAAACTGTACTCCACATCGGTGTCTGAATTGGACATTGCGAAAAAAGAAAGTTATTTGCAAAAAAACTCACTGAAAAGCAACCAAAACTAAACGAGAAAGCGAAACTCTGCCTTTGTTTATCAATCCAAGTATGTCTTTGTTTATCTGACAACACCCACATTTTCCCTCCCTCAACCGAAGTCGTAATCGGTCAAAAACTTGGACCACTAATGCCATATATTAAGAAAATAGTGAATTAAGTATCCTAAAGTAGAAACGAACTCATCTCGGGCTTCACAAAATAGAAACGTTAATTTTTCTCCTGCCCGAAGTCAGTTCGGGCATCACAAATTCTGCACGTAGTAGTTGCCCGAACTGGATTCGGGCGACACTGGCAAGGGGTTAAATAAATCCTAAAAGGAAATTTCACATCTTATTTGAGTCTGATTTTGTAGAATTATATTAAGAATGATCTGATTATTTTCTTTTCCAAATTTTATTTGAATCTGATCATTACCGGAAATAATAAGGAAAACTATCTTTCCAGTATCTTTAGTGGTTTCTCTCTGAGAATCATTGAAGTAAGCTCCATAACTGCCGACATCGAACGGACAATTCTTGAGATTTCCTTGAAACTTTGGAACTTCTACCCTTTCGATTATCCTTTGAACTTTGTACTCTACTCTCCCGGTTTTCATCTGCTTTAATCAATTCTTTCATACATTGAATTTGAATCTTCGTTCATTCTTGACATTGCTCTATGCTATTCTTCATTTCTGTTTGAGCGGTTTTCACTTCCTCGCAAAAGGATTTCAATTGCTACTTAATTTCTACTAGTGCAACTTTCATTTTCTCCTGTCTAGCCTCAATTTTCTGCACCAAACGTTCTTGTTCAGCTTTAATCATGCCCATTAATGCTCTAAATTGCTCTTCCATGACTTTTTCTTGAATGCAAGTCACTGGTATTTACTCAGGAATCTCACCTCTGATCCCAGTGTTTATCATCTTGTGGATGTACAATGAGAGCAATCCATCAAGGAGGATAATGAAAAATAACGATTTACTCACAAATATTCAGGAAATGATGAAACATATGTAGAAGACATTATACATATTGACAACACAGTCAGGAAACACATCACTTGTACGGATTACCAAAACAAACAAGTAGCAAATCTCTAGCAATAACTGTAATAGAACTTTCAATAACGTTCAGCTTACCAGCGAACAGATCTCCAAAATAACACCATGTTCCTCAAAAGCAGGCTCCAATAGATTCAAGGCAAAAATGTTTGGACTTCGCATTTCCGCGTATTTATTGCTGTCTCGGCCGCGTGTGACGTTACAAAGAACATTCAGGAATATTTTATAACTCCGTACCTGATAGAAGTATCAAGAAAGTTCCAGATTTCCAAGAAGTTCCATTTTGTTGCCAAAAAGGTGACCAAGGTCAAGGTCATTGATCAAGCTTTCCTAGGTATCTGACAAAACCTCAGTAAGTATCTCTTTCCATTTATAAAAGGAACATTGCATGGCAGCGTCATTGTAGTTTCGTAATAATATGAGAAATTATATTAATTCAAAAAGTGTGTAAAATTATTTTCAAAAATATCTGTCATGTGAAAATATCTAAAGACGTTAATATTGTCCTGGGATTGCAATTTATGGCATTCCTAAACAGCAACAAATGAAACTATCCCTATGGCAGTCATGGTTTTCCCCATAAATTTTTGAGTAGCCGTCTAGTTCATGTTGGATTAAGAAACTTTTCATTCATTTCGAAGTCAAAGAGTTTTTTTTGAATTACTACTTCCGAAAAAAAATCACCGGACAAAATAGTACATAACATGGAAAGAAATAAAAATAACATAACCGTGATCTATAAATCGATCATTTCGCCACCATGTTAGTTCTGCTGGGATATTCCATTATGAGTTTGGATTAGCGCATGATTGGTATTGGTTGCGATGTCTAACGGATTTAGCTAATGGGTGCTTAATCCCGTATTTTATGACATTTTAATTTTAAAAAAATTATTTATCGGAAAAATTCTTTTTTTATATATATTTTGTTTTTAAAGTCAAATTCAGACATTATAGCTTCTTTACTAATAATTGTTTTTCTTTTCTTTTTACAAAAAACAAGTCGTGAAAAAAATCAAAAGAGAAACGTAATATATTTTGCAATATAATTGAGAATACCATTTTAAAAATTTTTTACATTATTTATCACTTTCCAGTATCCTATAATAATTAAAAAAATGGTCGGAGTTTTTTGAAATTTCTGAATACTTTCTTATGTTCTTCTTCATATACATGCTCATTTATTTATATGAATTAATTTCTAGAAATAGCAAATTATAATTACTTTGGTTCTTTATTTTGTCACTTAATATTTTTGAACAGTTTTTTTTTTTTTTTAAACATAAACCGCTTTTCTTCATTCTTAAGATTGATGTAATATTTTGATTTCAGATATTTTTAAAGATCATTTGCCTTTTCTGAAAATGTAATCAGGTCGCTAATGTATCTGTTAAAATATCAGAATATTTAATTGTATATATTATTTTTGATTATGCAATTTTGGAATATGTACCTGGGGTTGAGAAACTTTTTCATTATGCAGCTTTAGAATTAATTAGTTCAGTTGTACACTTGGAATAGAAGATTTGATTCAACATGGATGATCGTAATGCAGATAAGAAAATGTAAATAACTTTTAAGTAGTTATTAAAGCTATTTCTTAATTATAATAACTGTACTTGGATTCATATCTGGCGTTCGTATTTATTCATTTGAATTTCGAATCTTGATTTAGAATTCTTATTTTGAAAGCAATCAGATTAAATTACTTTCGTTATAAAAGATTCAACCAATTTACATATTTTTAGATTATTTAAAAATAATTTTATGCATAAAAGCCAAATGATTAATAAAGTGTACTTTTTAAACGTAATTAAAAATACTTTTATAATGTTATAACTTGCGGTATCATGTAATAACTCAAAAATATGGTAGGAATGTTTTCGCTTTTATTTCTCAGTACTTTTTCTTTTCTTAGTATCTATACTTATTCATTTATATGGATTACTTTCTGGTAATTTTCAAATGATTCCTTTGATTCTTTATTTTATCACTTAAAGGTTTGGGGATGAAATTTTAATTGAATGTTCTTTTCTTCAATTTAGTCTGTCTGCCTAACATCACAGAGCTAGTCCTAAGTAAAGAACATTTTTTTAGATAAAAATGTCTCAATATTAAAATACATTCATGTGGTTACAATACGTATCTCCATTCATTATATTGAGTTCGTAACATTTTGAAAGAATTTATAAATACACAATTTTTCCCTTTAACAGGCAAAATTAAATATCAGTTTAACATTATACTAGTGGGGATGAAATATGGGACATATTTCCCTATATATAATTTCCCTATATTTCCCTATATATAATTTCCCTATATTTC
>BMAW01000086.1:237252-251982 GCA_019974015.1 Nephila pilipes | reverse complement strand
AGAAGGACGTAATCCTTTGAAATGAAATCTGAAGAAAAATAACGAATATTTCCTTGTTTTGTTTCAATAAAATTAATTAGAAAGCTGAAAATTTCAAATTAATATTAGAGTGAAACTTATTTTTATTTTAACACAGACAAAAAAAGTTTTGATTATTTTCAATTTAATAATATGTATAATTTATAAACTGAAGCTAACTAATATAGGTAATTAAAGATAAATTCATAGTACCTCTTCATAATACTTAATTATATCACATGCAAAAGAAGTATTAAAGCCTCTTACCTTAAATTGATATTATTTCCATCGAAATTTATTTTAAATTTCTTTAACTTCTAACAGTGCTTTTGATATTTAATTTTTTTATCTGTAAATCTGGCGAATTATGAGCATACGATTGTGATTTAACACTTATGACGTTGTTAAGTGCAAAGTCTGCCCAGTCTTACTTCTCTTAAGTTCATTAACTGCTTGAGCTTACTAACAGTGTATTGAAATAAGCAGTGTATGCAAAATTCATCGATAAATCGATGTGCTAAATGAAGTAGAAAACGGAGGTAATTTATAATACACATGCGCTATAAAGATGTCTATTAAACTAAAAGTGATCTTCTAAATGTGACTGAATTTTTTTAGTGATAAAATTGAATGAAATTTGATTTAATGTTAAGTTTTTGAATAATAATCTGAACAATTATCTGAATTTATTAAAGTATCTGCGCCGATTTACTCATAGTGTGAGTGAAAAGTAGAGGCAATCTAGTTGGGTTGAGATGTAATGCATGACTAAGATCCGTCAAAAGAAAATGAATAAAGGGGAAATTGATTGACAAGTAGGAGAACCTAAAAATAAAGAAGATCGATAGATTTCAGGTTGTTTATCGAAAGATAACCGTCTGAAACAATCACTGAGAGTTATTTTATATACTCATCAAATCTTTATAACTGCGTTGTTGTGGAAATGCAAACCATGAAGGAATATAGGAATCAAATGAAATTCAGCAGCAAAATGTCAAATTATAGGATATTTGCAAATTAATGTTTAGATTATCGAGCGTGCGCGTGCAGCGTCTCCGATCGCTGAAAGCGTAAATAAAGTGCTTAGCAGTGACGTTGAAAACGCATGATTATTTGTTAGTGGCAAAACGTTTAGTGAGACCTGAGTATAGCTCTTCAGACGAATAAGAAATTCAACAACTCTCTACGATGAGTTGAAAACGAGGAGGATAATCGGCCTTCGAGAAGGGAGGATTTTCCTATCGCGCGGCAGTGCAGCTCGTGGCGAGCGCGGAACAGTTCCACAGTGATGAGTTCTAACAGGGACCGATGAGCACCAGAACAACTCCGAAAAAACAGGCACTGACATTGAGAAGGTGACGTCACAGGCGACGATCGAGCACCTGCTCCGCATGGCGGTGAATGATCGCACAGCTTCTCCAGGCAGCGCAGCACGCTTGGTCTCACTGCCACAGGTGTACAATTGTCGCTTCTCCAATTGTCGTCGTCTGCTGCGCCGGGATTGCGTAAGTGGTTAGCGTTAGCAGGACTTCCTGGCAAATCATCGACGGCTGCGTCGGCAGTGGGTCTTGAGACAGAGACAGGCGAGCTGATTACACCCGTTGTCTTCAGATGAATCACGCTTCATTGTGGACCCATGATGGCTCGATGTCGTGTGACGTATGCCGGTCAACGCTGCCTTCCTGGAGGTCATTATTGAACGATTAATGGTCAGAAACACCTGGCAGTGTTGGTGTCAGATTTCAGTCATGGACGACCAATCGGATAGAATTGAGGATCCAATACAACAGGTACGTCCGTGAAGTGCTAGCAGCTCGAAGTCGTTCCTTTTCTTCAAGGCATCCCTGAGCAGTCTTTCAGCAGGATAATGCACGCTCACATGTCTGCGTCGACTGTTCCTGAGCTTCTGTTCAGCACAACGCATGCAACTTCTCTCGGTCCCGCTTATCTACGCCGGAATATGCCTCATTGAGCACGGTGGGAATGGTTATATGTGCGTCCTGCTCGTGATCTGCGTCCTGAGTTCAAAGACTGAACTTGGCATGCGCTACAAGCGATATGAATTCTCTTCCTCAAGCAGTATTAACATCGTTTGACTCCATGCCACGTCGTATAGCAGCACTATTAGCGCATGGTGCGTACCAACACTCGATTGACGCTTAATCTGTTTCTTTGTTTTGACATTCCCCATCATTTATTTGTATCATACAAGTCGTTTCGCATTAAATTTACATTTGATTCTGATGATTCTTTTTCATGGTGCTGCTATTTTCTACATAAATCAGCAGATATATATCACTCTAAAATATCACAGCAATACGCAACTGAACGAAGTAATACCGTTACTTATTTTATAAGAATCAGCAGTTGTTTTCCTATTTCTTCCATCACACACACACACACACACAGCTTCAGAATTCCGAAATATTCCGTTTCCAGAGAGAGAGAGAGAGCAATTCGGTGTCATAATATCAAATCGCAAGACAAATTGAAAATTTTTGCAGTGACAAAATGAAAGAAATAGGAAAACAACTGCTGATTCTTATAAAATAAGTAAAGAATATTTGGAGTAATGGATTATGTTTTAAGAAGAATTAAAAATATATTAATGGGCAAATTTAAACCAATATCTACGTGGGAAAAAATTCAAATCATACGAGTAATAAATGTATTTATTGAAAAGGGGACTTTATTTATTGTAACCAAAATGCAGAAATAATTTATGACTGTATTTACATATATCACTAACTACATTATTCCGCATAAACTGACAGAAGGGTACTCTGGTAAGATTAACCGAAAGTAGTTGGGTGGAATTATCCAAACACATTCACACCAATCATTTGAAACAAGTGAGCTTTCATGTGATTATTGAATACATTTTACATCTAATAAGATATATTTAACAAGCACATGAAAAATTACTAATGTATCCGTAGAATAGATATTTTTCTCATTAATAAGCTGTGAACAAACGGGAAAACACAGTTGCAAGCCGCAATTCTTTAAGAAATGTTGTTATAAAAGTAAATTTTAAGAATTTTGCCCAGAATTTCATTCTTATTTGAAATCAATACCAAATGTACTTAAGCAAATTTGTTCTTCAGAAAAATACAGGATCACATTTGTTATTTATTTTCAAGCGTTTATTTCTGTTTTTCTTTTGAATAATAAATAAAAAAAACCTGTGAAACAATTCACGTTTTTCTTGAATATACATACAACTGATTAAAAGTTAAAAGATGTCCTGTTTTGAAGGAAAAAAATAAATGGTCGTGATATTGTGAAGATATCCCAGAACTGTCTCATTTGCCGTCCTAAGTGTTATTCTAATCACAAGATCTAAATGTCAATTTAGAATCTCTGAATAATCCCTGGAATATACTCAAAATCTATCCTCCATGATGCTCTATCGCTTTCAGGGAACTTTAATGCATTAAAACTCTTAAACTTTTTTTATTGATTAAAGCAATATCATTAATAAAAATGTTTCAGATTTTTTTCAAGCACATAGAAAATAATTAAAATAGTCAATTATCTTAAGAAGGATCATTTATTAATTCTCTGATGAGAGAGCTGTTCTCCACAGTTAAGTCTCTATCCGCGGGTACTAACAACTTCTATAACCTGTC
The DNA here is from genome assembly GCA_019974015.1 of Nephila pilipes. Lineage (NCBI taxonomy): Eukaryota > Metazoa > Arthropoda > Arachnida > Araneae > Nephilidae > Nephila > Nephila pilipes. The sequence continues at coordinate 248,332 of BMAW01000086.1, read as the reverse complement.
TAAGAATACGCTTGTCGGAATATGATGCGAGAACCTCATTCAATTACTACAACAGCGTTGAGTCCTAACCTCACCAAATCCACGCCAGAAGACATCAACGGACATCACACTAACACCATTCTTATTATTATAACCTTATTATTCAATTCAATTCACTATCTTTTTTATACTACATAATTATCTCTATTCATTCCCCTCCCAAAGTTTATTTAATTTGCCTCATCACGTTTCATTTGATAGGAAGAAGTTGGGAATTTAAATATAAAATGAGAAAGAAACCTCGGATGTTAATCGAAGGAAAAATTAGAGAATAATTCATGTTATAATATGTATATATAAATTGGTTGCTTGTGAAGACATATATACTGATATATACCAATACGGCTTAAAAATAATCATAATTTTTATTCTGGCCGATATATCGTAATTTTGGTGAAAATGGCGAATGTAGACATTATGTCCAGTTGGACAAAAACAGAAGAGAGGAGATTCTGAGCACTTGGATCATAAGCAAAAAGGTATTTATTTTAGAATTTTTACACACAATTAATTTACGGGATAATGCAATATGTAGTATCTTCAATCATATAAACGATTTAAAACAGATTATGTTAACTTGAGAAAAATATACGTCTCTTCTGAATAATCTCTGGAATATACTCAAAATCTATCCTCCTTGATACTCTATCGCTTTCAGGGAACTTTAGTGCATTAAAACTCTTAAACTTTTTTATTGATTAAAGCAATATCATTAATAAAAATGTTTCAGAGTTTTTTTTGTGAGCAAAAGAGGAAACACTGATGTATTTTTTGAACTGAAAGGGATTACATTAAAAAGTATAATAGTATTTGTTAGTTCATATCTTTCATAACCCAGTTAATGAATCAATCAATTATGGGCAACTTCGAACATATGATCATTTAGTGATATAATAAGAATATTTCAGATATTTACTTTCAAATAATTATTTGTTAATTTTGGTTATATTACAAAGTAACTTTTCTTCTGATATTTGGTTGTGTCTTGAATTGTATAAAAAGAGCTGATTGAAAAAAAAATCAAGATATTGCTTGTCTTCAGAACATTAAATGTTCAAATGCATCATATTTCCATCGCCGATTACGAGATAAATGATTTTTTAAATATTTAACTAAATTTGCGTACTCACGTTTCTGATATATATATTGAATTAATTAACGTAAAAAGTTATCAATCTCCTATGAGAAACAATTACGAGTATTAATTAAGTACATTTTGACAAAACTAGTTTAAAACAGTTTACACAAGAGGGTGTTTTCAAAAGTACTCGTGTTAAGAATGGAAAATCAGGTGCTAAAAATGTGAATAGGGTAATTCATTGCAGTCTTAGCCAGTGATCGTTTTCCCTTTTTCTTTGAAGTTCATGAATATGACGCCCTTTGCATCCCAAAAATTTGTCGCCATAACTTTGCCAACAGATAATATCGTCTTTACCTTCCTTGGAACTAATTTACCGGAAGCAATCCATTGTTTTGATTGTTGCTTTGTTTCTGGTATACAGTTAGCTATCTTTTATCCGGCATTCGATTTTATAATTCCATTCTATAATATGGTACCCATCGAAATGTTCGCTATCAGATTTTTTTTCACTGAGATTCGGTAGTTTATTGACCTTGGCTGTCAGATTGCGAAACAGCGATACTCGCATTTTTGCCCACTGTTGATCGTAATTGTTTATTTTTATTTCAGTACTATGTTTTTCGCTTCACAGTGGATTAGATGGCCCGTTTATACAATATTTTTCTTTGTATATTTCGTGTAGTGGGCAGTAAAATGGTCTCGATACACAGTAAGCGTTTTTTAAGAGCTAATTGAAGAATGCCTACTGTATATTGACGATACAAGTCCCACTGATGAAAAAACTTTTGCCGGCATCAAAAATATTTCAATTTGGAACAAATTCGGCTACCAAATAAAATTAACTTATGAATAAGTGTCAAATTTCTTTTGCCTCTATTTCATAGATGGCCGCCTACAATAGTAACTCCAAATTTTCGTTGAAACACCAGCTGTACTCAGAAACAGGTACTTATGCAGACATAGCAACGTCCAGCAAGCTTTGACAACATGTGTAGAAAGTGAATTGATTTTTAAGGATGCCAGAGCATGGATGTTCGAAAATGGAGAACCAATCCTCCTGAACATAGACAAGAATTAAAGATATTAAATTTTGAAGTAGATGAATTTGAAGAGTCACTGAACTCGAAGTTGAGAGCTCCTAAAGTCTTATGAATTGGGTGGAACGAAAAGATTGATACATTTTATTTTGATTCTAAAAATTTGGAAACATTTCTTTCTAAAAGAACTACTATTAAAAGATACTTATTACAAGCAGCAGGTAGACTATTTGATCCAATGGGCTTCATAGGTCCTCACACTATTCGAGTTAAATGTTTAATTCAGAAAATCTGGTGTTTAGATTTGGATTGGGATGACCAATTGCCCAAACAATTAAAGATTTCTTGGGAAAAATCTTGCGATGAAATCCAATATTTAAAGGAAATAAGTATTCCTCGATATTATTTTCAAAGTTTTTTTTGCCCCAAAATGCAATTACTATTCAATTGCATTGCTTTTCAGATACTTTTAAGAAGGCATATGGTACAGTTGCGTATTTACGCACAGAATTGGATGACGGAAATATTATTTCTAGTTTTGTAGCATCGAGGAGCAGAGTAGCTCCATAGAAAACTCCTTCGATCCCCAGATTGGAACTCATTGACGCACTTTTGTCTGCAAGAATAAACCGAAAAATTGAAACTGCTCTTGAATTCCCTATTAATCGATTTTATTGGACTGACTAGTCAATAGCATGCTTCTAACTAGATCAAGGAGGACTCGAACAGACTCTAGGTGTTTGTGAAAATTGGAAAACAAGAAATACAAAGATTAAGCAAAGCTAAAGAATATCATCACTGTATAAGGAAAGATGATCCCGTTGATTTGATAAGTCGAGGTTCATCCTTGAATGAACTAAAAACAACGACACGTAGTGGCAAGGATCCAAGTGGTTGACAATGAAGGAAACAGAATGGCCCATGTCCTTTGTACCAACAGTCGAAACAGAAATGAATATTGATAAACTAGAGTTGAAGAAATCAATTGTTGTAAATGCAACAGTTGAAAAGAGCCTAACTGAAATAATTTGATTACAAGATATTCCTTATTTAGTAAATTAATTAGAATAAGTGCTTTTTGTTTAAGATTTATTTCTAACTGCAAAGTGAAACCAGAATTAAGTGCCTCTGAATTTGAACAGGCTGCTGGAATTTTAGTAAAACAAGTACAATTAACTGAATTTCCCAATGGAAATAAAGTGCCTTAAAAACGGGCAATTTATTCTTAAAAATAGCAAAATATCACCTTTAAACGTATTTTTGGTCAAAAATGAAATATTGAGATTGAAATATTCTACCCTTCCTGGATATCAAAAACATCAAATACTTTTGCCAAAGATTCATCATTTCACTGAACTAATTATTGATTATTATCACAAAAAGTCCTTGCATCCTGGAACGCAAATTACATTGTATTTAATAAAATAGTTATATTGGATTCCATCTGGTCAAGACCGAGTTAGAAAACTATTGAATAAATGTATTATACTTGCTTCCGAACGAAAAACCAAACAATAAATCAAATGATGGGAGATATACTTCGATTCAGAATTGTGCTTTCTAGACCATTTTAAAGGGTTCGACTGGACTATGCGGGTCCCATAATCACAAAACCAAATTTGAAGAGGTCAAGGGTGACTATACAATCACATTGCCATATTCATCTGTTTTCGCACAAAGGCTGTGCATTTTGAAGTTGTTTCTGATTTAACAACAGAAGCCTTTCTAGCATGTCTACGACGATTTATCTCAAGGAGATCCAAACCGTCCATCATCTGGAGTGATAATGCGACAAATTTCAAGGGTTCAAGAAACATCCTCAATAATTGGAATAAATTTTCTAAATCTAACTCAGTTCAACAATTTAATGCAGAAGAAGGAATCCAATGGAAATTTATTCCACCTGCCTCTCCTCATTTCGGTGGATTGTGGGAGGCAAACGTAAAGTCGATGAAACACATTTTGTTAAAGGTAACAAAATCAGCTATCATGAACTTTGAAGAGTTAACTACACTAGCTACAAAAATCGAAGTAGTTTTGAATTCCCTTCCTTTATCACGTCTATCTTTAGATTCCAATGATTTTAATTCCTTAACTCCGGGACATTTTTGACTGGAAATTCTATTTTATCTTTTCCTGAACCACATACTGCTTCGGAATCTTTATCCTTTCATTCTAGGTGGAAACTGATTCAGAACCTTTAGGACAAGTTCTGGAATCTGTGGTACACCGAATACCTACATCACCTTCAAACCATTTCCAAGTGGAATATCCAGAGTCCAAACCTGAGGGTGAATCAGCTTGTGTTACTAAAGGATTCCAACACCAAGCCCTTTGACTGGCCCATGGTTCGTAGTTTAAAGGTTTTTTCCAGGAGTTGATGGAATTGTGAGAGAAGCTGAAATAAAGACCTCGTCAGGTGTCATACGACGAGCCATCAACAAATTAGTGCCATTACCCATTCCAGACAACCCTACAATTACAGAACTTAACCTGAACTTTTCTTATTTTTGAACTTTAATAATATTTATATTTTTTTTTGATAACTTTATAATACAGTATTTTAGATGACATGTGATTTAGGATTTTTATTTTGTAGAATTTAACTAGTATTATATTTTTTTGTTATATTTGTAATTTGATTATGGTAAAGGTAAACTTCGTTGAAGTTTAAGCGGGGAGAATGGTCTAATTCATTCTTTGATGGAGAGCGCCACGCATTGTTAGAGGGCGATGTTTGTACTAACTTAGTCAGAGATCTTCCAGACACGAGAGTACGTTTTTCTGTAAATATTTGTGTTGATTAAATTAGTTGTAGTTTAATTAAGACTATTTGACCGCGATGGAAAATTAGTAAACACACGACACACTGAAATCATTTTCCTTTTCTATTTATTCTGTCAGTTTATCCCCAATATTGCTTTTCCAGAGTACCAGAAATAAACCAACATTTATTAATATCATTAAAGAAAAATTAGCAACCTATTCTGATTTTTATAATCTTCGGGCCCCCATCGGACGGTTACTGGTGACATACTTCGCAATTTTGAACCTCGGTCTAGTGACAAAGATGTTACCTGAGCTGGCCCCTCCCTCTCCTAACTTCCACACCACGCTATGGAAGGATTTTGGGCCTTGATAGATTTAACATGCATCTGCTCTGGCTACACGGCGAGTCTTTAATGGCATCAAGGCTCGAACCCACGACTCGTCGGAAACTGCTGGCTGCAAGTCTGCGACCCTGATCACTAGGCTATCACGGCCCATCAGAACGAAAGTGATGTTTATTTCATCTTTGGGAACAGGTGATTGTCGCAAGATGCAAAAATGCCTCTCAGCTTCAACTCATCCCGATATGGGTTGCCATCTTCTTCAATTTTCAGTACACCAAAGATACTTGGGAACAAAGAAAAATGCATTATATAGAGGAGCCATGTAGATTTAAAATCGGATAACGGTTAAAATCGTTTTGGCTTTGGAAGCAAGACTTTTTATCCATGCCTAGTAGCAGAGATAGAGAGATATCATGTTGTACCTTGTCAACTTCTCTCATAAATTATTCGAGATGTAGTTTTAGATGTAGAGATGATGTAGATGTAGTTTTGATGTAGAGGTGATAGAGTTTTGTATATTAGAGATGTAGTTTTAGATATTTTCCGTAAGAATTATAATTAACAGCGATTAAAAATAAAAGCCGTTAAAATGAAGTAAATTAATGGAGATAATAATCGAGAAGTTCCGTATGCGCGCAAGCGCCCCGGAATCAGAATTTATGCTTACCTAGAATGTTCCATTCCATTAGATGATCCCTCGAGATTACTAGTAATATTATATCGACACCATTGAAATTAATGTTATAGTTGGATTATATTCCCCAAAACTACAAACACTTCTAAACTGCAAAAATATTTCATCATAAACTTTTTATTTTATGATGAAAATATTAAAAAAGTTACTCCGACTCTAGAAAGTTATTTTTTAAAAAAATGTACGATTGTTTTAATTTTTATTTCTGCAACCTTCTGGAAGTAATGAAATGTAAATCTAAGAGTGCACTGGTGTCCCAAAGTTAAGTTTAATTCGCGAATTGCGAAAAAATGTAAATAAATATTGGTGAATTTTTTCGAAACATTTTGTAGAGTAGACGTCGGCAACCTATGATACGCGTGACAGATGTGCAATTCTCAAGTGGCATTCTACACCACTCTACAAAGTTATCAGATAAAGATAAATCCCTCTCCTCTCTGCATTTCACGCATTTTTACTACTTTCGTTCTGTTAGTCGCGCCGATACACGAATTTAGATTATGATTTACTTTTAACTTAACGACACATTTTAAGTTTTACTGTGGAAACTTTGTTTTATTTTCTTAATTATTGTGCTAATTCATACCTATTTATTTAATAAAATGGCCTTAAAAAAAAGAAAGCTTGATGTTCGGGGTTTTCAAGACTCTTGAACAAATTAATATGGATTCGTAAAACAAAACTCTCGTGCTGTATGAGTGTTATGTAGCGAAAGCATCGTATGTCGCTTGTCAAAGACATATTCAAACTAAACATCAGTCAATATACAAAAATTCTGATGAGAAATAGGAAGTTATAAAAAGAACTGTTCCTAGATTTAAGAAACAAGGTACATTTTTTTGTCAAACAATTGGAACCAAACCTAACGGGACCGAATGTAGTTCCGTAATTACCCATTGTGTAACTTCCAGAAGCAAACCTTTCATAGATAGCGAATATATAAAGGACACATTTTTAAAAGGTATTGAAATATTGTTTAGCGATTTACCAAATATACAAACAATATTATCCCGAATTCAAGAAATACCGGCTTCTGCGCCAACTATTGAAAGACGAATAACTTAAATGACAGAAAATGTAACAACAAAAGAGAATTCTGGATCGCAAGAAACTGTAGCATTTAGTGTTGCTTATGATGAAAGTACCGATGTTAATGGCGTTGTACCCCTTGCAGTAATTGTACGATATTGTGCTAAAGATCGAATTTATAAAAAAAATTATGCAGCTTGATTCCTCTGTCTGGAACAACAGGATATTCTTTCTTCATTTATAAATTATTTTGGAAGTAAAAGCATTAATATAAATAAAAATATTCTGTGTAACCACTGATGGCGCTCCTGCAATGGTTGCCAAGGGAAGGAGGATTTGCCAAACTTTTTAAAAAGCATATTGGACATAAAGTATTGAACTTCTGTTGCATAATACACACCAGGAAAGTTTAGTTGCCAAAATTTGGTCACAGCGCTTAATTTCTGTAATGAATATTATTGTTAAAATAGTTAATTTCATAGTGTCTTGTTCTTCATTGATACACATGAAATTTCAATCACTTTTAGAAGAAAATGGAAAGTGAATATGTAGATATCTCCTTATACAGCCATGTCCATTGGCTTAGTTGAGGAAATGTTTGAAATAAGTCGGTGTCATTCATGGAATAAGTTAAAATTTTTCCCAATGAGAAAAAACAACATTTCCCTGAACTGAATGATAAAGAATAGTTATGCAAATTGATGTTTTTGATTGAAATAATTAAGCATCTCAATGGAGGATTGCACTTCAGTTGCATTGAAAAGGTCAAACAGATCTTGAGCCTTTTAAATATTGGAAAGGCTTTGTTGCAAACTTAAATATATTTTCCCATGATACTAATAGTAGTACCTACAAATACTTCCCGAATATTAAAGTGCTTGCAAATAATCGATCAAAGACAAAGGTGAACCTGCGTTGAAGCACTTCAGGAAGAATTTTCCAAAAAATGCAAAGTCGTTGAAGCTTGTATGTTTATATTTTCCTTCCTAATCAAAGACCCATTAATAATCCCATTTGATTTATCAATTTTTGAGAGAAGGGTAGTTGATAATTTTGAAGTGGAACTTATTGAACTAACATCTTCAGAATTATGGATAGCAACATTTACGGAATTACGAAAAAAAATGTGGCTGATAACTTTAATGATATATCAACAGCTATTTTAAATTTGCTGGATTTTATTCCTGGAGAGATTTATTTGATTGAAGAAAACTGCATATGCTTTGCTTTCCGCTTTTGGTTCTGCATATCTTTGTGAACAAATATTTCTTAAGTGAAAAATATTTTGAGTCCAAAGAAAGAAGTTGTTTGACACCTGAACCTTCAGAATTATGTTTCAAATTTAAAGTTAAAATTGTACCCCTGATATTGCGATATTAAGTAGCCGGTGCTGGGACAAGGTTTGCATTAAAATTAAAAATTTTTTTATTTAACTCTATTTGGAATAGTTATATTTTATGTTGTTTGTTTTTATGTTAGCAAATATCTTTCATCGATGCATAATTAATACAGTATAATATCTCTAAATTTCTATTCTTGACCTCTATTTCCTAACTCTGCATGTGTTGCCGCGAGAATCGAATTGTTTCGAATTTTTCCTACTGTGTGGCGTCCTGAATCATATTGGTAGATTGATTTGGCACACCCCAGTTATAAAGTTGCCGACACCTGTTGTAGAGAATCATTTGTTGAAGGTGAAACTTTGTCTTTATGCAAAACATTTCAGATGACGTTTTCATGCTGAAAATACATCCGCATGTTAGAACGTGTATAAACTGCCTCATTCGGCGCATTCACTTTCAGACAGATTTCACACAATTTAAGGATGAAGGAACACTGTTAACGATTACACAAAACGGATTACGGTTCAAAGACGGTAACTAGATATGTTTCCAAAATTGCAGTGCTTGAAATCGGATGATCAAAAACTGAAGTGTCTCGAATTCTGAATGTGATCTCAAGACTTTGGCAGAGGTTTCAAAAAGAGGAAAATGTTAACCGATGAGCAGTATCACGTCGGGCGAAAGTCACAACCGTTCGCTAAAACCTATATCTGGCAATAACTGAACCGCGTTAGAGGGACAGTTGTGTCAGAGTTAAGTTCAACTGGAGTTTGGGATAGTGGGCCAATGTGTGATGTTCAGAGACGAATCGCTTTTGTCTGAACACCGATTTAAACGGCTAACGATATGGGGAGAACGTGGAATTCGTTTTAATTAGGGAGGCATCATGGAAAGACATCGTTTTTCATTAAGGGAAGTGACGGCCTGAGTAAGCATCGTGCTAACATACATGGTCGAACAGATCTTTTCATCTTTGAGACGGTGTCTGTGATAGCTAAGAGATACATAGAGGAAGTTCTTGAGCCTTATGTTCGCCAGTTCCGAAGGCTGTCACTTCTTATTACATATTTATGGATGATAACACTCCTTGTCACCGAGCGAGCCTGATCAACGACTTCCTTGAAACAGAAAATATCTGATGCATGCCGTGGCTTACTCACTTACTTGATCTGAATTCTATCCAGAATGAGTATAATATGCTCGGGAGGCCCTTTCACATCCACAAAGCTCCGTCCCAGAACTAAAAAAACTCTTCTTGACGTTTGGAACTTTTTGAGCCCGCAACTTATCCACAATGTCATAGCAAGAATGAAAAATCATTGTGCAGAGTCTGGTGTCAGAGATGACGACAAACCTCATTAAAATGCAGCATGAACTTTTTATTTCATTAGATTTTCACTAAAGTGTGAAATGCCCAGTTTTCTTTCAATTTGTTTCTTTGAACAATAAAAGTGATTACTATCATTCTTTCTGAATTTTTTTTCTTGTTTTATGACTGTTTTATACTCACATATCATATTTCCCACAATTTTGACTTAGACTTCCTTCATTATTTACATAAATACCTTTTAACAGAGTATTATTCCTCGAAGAAGTACCGTAGACTTGTGGCGGTCGCGAAACGGCAGCGCAGATTCGAACCCTGGACCAAGGGGTCTGAAGATGACGGACCTACCAATCAGGCCGAAAAGATATCCCTCCGGGCTGGTTGAGTAAGACCTTTTAACCAGTGGCGCTGCTGTAGAAGGAAGTTGCTACAGACTACTAACAGTTTTCATATCTAATGATGGCTTGTGATTCTCTTATAAAATGTCTAATAATAATTTCGTAAATATTATAAAATAATAGAAAGAAGATGCATTTATTAAAAATTTATTGATTAAAAGTAGAAATTTATTAAAAAAAATAATGAATTATTCAGAAAAATGCAGAATTTAGTTTTAGCTTTTTCCCCACACAATTTCCTTCGAATTTGTTTGAAAAAGATGAGCAAACTTTCTTTCTCTGTGACGCACACTCACCATTAAACTGCGACAAAAGTATACTTCAATAGAATTTTAGTTGCATATATATTATTTTATTTATCAACTAGATTCGTTTTTCATCATTTTGCTTATTCATTAAGCTTGTTCTCTCTATTTGAGGTGAATTTATAAATTTCTTAGAAAGTCAAAATAACCGTAATTAAACTAATTTATTAGGTACAGGATTGAATAATACTCATAACAAAATAATGCACTATTTTCCGCAACAAAAGGGATAAAATTCATTCAGTAGTGTTTGGATTAATTGTTTATTAATGTTGTTCTTTGAAGCAAAACGAGGGCTGATAGAGACGGACCTGTCAATTCTGACCCTTGGTCTTTAGTGGCATCAAACTCGAAAAGAATAACATAAAAGTAATAACGACAGCCGCGGGCTCGCGGCCATGACCACTCGACTATCACAGCCCCAAAGGGTATCTGGGATGTCAAAAATATAAGAAATGACAAGAAGCTGTGAAAACAAACAGATAAAGAACACAAGACGAGAAATGTTTCAAATTACAGAGTTCGTTATCGCCTTTTAATTTTCTAGTTTTATGTCCTCATTTTATATGGATATGTAAATAGTAAAAGCCTTTTTTTTGTTAAACAAAAAATAAATGCACAACGATAATTTGACAAATCTTACAGGTTATTGAATCACTCTGTCATTTGATTCAATGGAAAATATCACGTGACAGTGAAGGATTAAAAAGGCTT
>BMAW01000086.1:95937-197094 GCA_019974015.1 Nephila pilipes | reverse complement strand
GAGTTTTAATTTAGCAAATCGTTTTGAAGAAATGTCAGAAATATTAATTCAAAAACGATCTGAAAAATATCTTTGTACAACTAGTTATTTTCGAAAGATACCGTAAGAATTTTCGTCGTTTTCAACTATTTTTATTTTAAAAAAAATTTTACGCTTCTTTATTTCATTCTTAGAAGTCGAACATTTGCAAGTTTTAAACTTTAAAGACAAGGCAACAACTTGTCGAAATGAAATTCAGGAGGGAGAGATTGCTTATTAACATTGATTTGAAAAGGAAAACGAGGGGTATTGACGATGGACCTTGTAACTTTGAGGATCGGACTGGCGACGAGGACGACACCTGAGGAGGCACCTTCCTCTCCAAACTTCCATACCACGTTAACGGGAAGACCTGGGACTTTGACCAGATTTAACGTGCTTCAGCACCGCTACATGGCGGGTCTTTATTCGCACCAGGGCTCGAAATCACGACTCGACGAAAACAACGCCTACCACTAGCTACCACGGCCACGTAAAATTCAGGAATAGAACACTAATGCATGTGTGTGCTTTAAACTTTTAAACTTCTTTTATTATTATTCATTCAGATAAAGAAAAGTGTCATTGAGTCAATTAATCATGAATTTATTTTCAATCACAATAATTCAAATCGTTAAATAAGCAAAAAAACTTTTAATACGTGCAAATATACATTATTACACTAAGTGCACACATACATAACACAAATTTCTTTGAAATAATAAGGACCAAAAGCATACATGTCAGTTACAAAGAAAATATACAAATAAAATAGATGTTTCAAATAAATATATATAAAGTCGATCCAATGGACTAAAAACAGAAGGAATAGAAACACCTGCAATTAAGGAAAAATCTATAACTTAAAATTAAAAAAATAACCCAGAAGGGAAATCTCCTAATAATTTTTAATAATAAGAAATAATTTATTTTAGTAAAAAATATTTTTTCGCTGTGTATATAGACGAAAACGATTTTAAAAGTAAAAATAAATCGTATCCAGAGCACAAATGAAATCCAAAGGAAAGAAATCTAAAACCTCTGAAACAAAAATAATTCCGTTCAGGAAATCATAACCCAGTTGTTAAAAAAAGATACAAACAAAAGAAGAAAACCCTTCTGTATTTTACCGAAGTGTTAAAGCAAATTTTAAAGTGTTACTATGTTAATCAAATTTTAATGTGTTAACTGAAGAACTGAACAATAATTTACGAGAAGTGTTTCGGTGGGCTTACTGAGGCAATAATTTCTAATAAAAAGGGTCCTCACTCTCCAAACCACGTCAATCGGAGGATTTTGAACCTCGGCAGATTTTACGTGCATCAGACTCGGTTACACGACGGATCATAAGTGGACAAGGCTCGAACCCACGACTCGACGGAGTCCGCGACCCATGACCACTCGGCTATCGCGGCCTCTAGACCTACTCAAACACATTAGGATATTTCTTTTTCCTCTTTGTTATAAAACATATCTTAAAAAAGCAAATTGTTTTTCACAGTAAATTTCGTAAAATGGACAGCGAACAATAAAATTCACTTCATTCTTTATGGATTAAATTTTAAAGGAAATAGTTGATATCTAAGTAGAGGAAGCTAAATTTTCCTGAAAGAGAGTTAGAAGAGGATTGACTGTAAATAAGTTTGTTCCAACATCCAAAAATTGATGAATTCTGTTTCAATATGCAAAGATTGTTGAATATTGAAACGAAACATTTTTAATATAAAAAAGTAGTTTGTTTATCATTATAATTTAAATGAATCGCTTATTTATTTTTCATTTAGGTGATATTATTTGAGGAGCCATTGAAAAAGGAAGCCACCATTGATTTTAAAATTAGGTTAAAAAGAAGATTATGGGTCTTTTTTAGTATTTTAAGAACTGTGGTACTCGGTATGCTTTTTTTTTAAACATAAGTTTCTTTCACATTTTTGAAATAGTCTGAGTTTAAATATGGGAAATTATGTATTTGAAAAGATTTAATTTTTAAGCATTTAAATTGAACGAATTCTTGGAATAATATTAAAGATGAGATGCCATTTTCAAGTCTGAAGAATTTTAATGAATCATTTGAAAAAATTTCGTTAAAAAGTAGTTAGTTTTAGAGCATAGTTGTGTGTTATATTAATTATAGAGGTAAGACGATATTGGTAAAGGAGATCAAAGTGATCTATACGAACTTTAATGAATTCATGGTTTTCATCAAGGAACATTATTCAGCAAGCATGAAGTGGGCGCGGTGGGGGAAGAGGGTGGGAGGAATGATTTGATCAAAGATGTCCATTAGTATAAATAAGTGAGAAACCAACAATTAAACATCAAGTTTTGTATTAGATTTTGTCTGGAACAAAAACTAATGTTGCATCTTTACCATCGATTTCTTATTGTTAATCGATTTCAAAAAATTAAATTGCTTTAAAAACTCATTAAAATGGACATCTTTTGAGGTAAAACATTTTGTGAAAAATTTGCTGCATCTTCTAAAAACGTTTAAAATGGTAATAAGGGATGGGAAGAGCTCGGAAAAATATCATTAAAAATCAATTTGAAATAAAGAAACATTTTTTTGGAGTCTGGAATTGCTTACGTCTTCTTCCACACATCGGTGAAGTGTTCAAAAAATATGGAGCGAGAGATGCGATTAGTAATATGTGTGTATGGATTACAATAAAGAACAGACTAACAAAGTTATATTTATTATACTTGTATTAGACAACAACAATAAATCTAGCAACTACTTGTGTATTTGTTACAAAAATTCGCGACATACATACAAAATACAAATGTCATTCGGATACGCAACTTCCGATTTTAAGTAGGTGATTTTACAGATTGCAGAAGAGATAACATGTCCTGAGAGACGAGGTATTTTGTTTCTAAGTGTTAAGTGGTTATATATGTAAATCTTCACTAGAGAAAAAATTCATTAAAGAAAAATTCTAGAAAATGATATTCTTCTGGGTTTTTCCGTTCCGAACCTTGCCTGTGAACTTTTTAAGCAAAATAAACACTATGACGTGCTTTCCCACTTAATTTTAGCTAACCTTGAGTCTGATGAACAGAACCGAAAAGTCGCTTTTCCGATTGATAATGATGCCTCTCGCTTCGGTTTGAATCTTAATTACATCGTAAGTGGTTCAACGCACTGCGAATGAATCAGCGTTATTCTGTTTAGACTGATTATATCAATTAATGATGAGTTCCATATTACTCACAATTAAAATGAGAGGCATTCTTTTTCTTTTAAAAAGAATTTCTTTCCTATGTATTTAACTTTAAAAAACCCGTTATGTTTATTGATATACAGGTATATGTTTCCCTTATTTTGCCTAAAAATAGTTTTAGCATCAGTTTGTAACAGTGAAACTCGTCATTTAGTTTCTGGCTGTATGAAGGTGATTCATAAAGTACCAGTTTTTGACGACAGAAGGTGTTGCTAAGACAAATTACTGTGGCTATTGTGATCTGCTATCAGTTAAGTGGCGCAGAAAACCAATTTGACGTGGAGTCATCGCGCTGAGTTTTGTCATTTTGCATCGAATTGTCATCGTTGGTGAGACTTCGAATCATTATACTCCGGAAATTAAGCAATAATCAAAACAATGGACTGCTTCCGGTGAATCTTCCCTAAAGAAGGTGAAGATGGTCTCTTCGGAAAAGCTTTCACAATGATTTTTTTGTCATGCTAAAAGGAGTGAAGTTATTTGAAAAATAAAAATGAACAATACAAAAATGAGTTTCTCATTTGCTATCTATAATATCCCATTTTCCGTTCTTAGCACCGTTGCTTTTCAAGCCCCCTAGTAGATCTGATTCTGTAATGGTTTTGCTTATATTGTAAGATCGTAGTAGCTTGATAAATAAAAGTAATGATGTCTCGGTTATAACCGAGTGGTCATAGAAGCGACCTTTTTGTTTCCACTGAAGCTCCGTTGTGTAGAGGGGTTGATGCATGTTAAGGCTCAAAATCCTCAATTTGGCGTGACATAGGTGTGAGAGAGAGGTGCTAGTTCATGGGTCGACATCGTCATCTAACCGTGCGATCATCATCTAACCATCTCTCAAAACTACGAGCATTTGTGTGTTGCTAGTGGACTTTGTATCGGGCAGATATAAAGTCCTAATTGGTCCTAATAGAAAAAAAATTGGTTTCTCTAGGAAAGCGGAGCCGCTATCTGTCGGCTGCAATATTGCGATGGATGACACCATTAATCTTTCTTGTCAAGTCTTTCCCAGGAAACCATAGCTTACCCGTTGACTTGCGTACCGCTCTCATTCAAAGCTGTTTGAGAAACCATGACATTCAGATTCAGGTAGACAACGCTTTTGTGATATAATTTACCGCAATATTGAGCTAGATAACGGCTCCGCTAGATAACGGTTCCTCTTTCATGGGAAACTTTGGGTTTTGTGATATTTTGTTCTCGTTCGGTTACAATATTTGGCGATTTATCGCCTGCAACTGTTAAGCCCAGCAGTACCAAAAACAACAAAAGGATCTTTAAACGTTTCGAAATGGGAAAAAAAGATATGTGCATTGAATCAATAGATAGTTGTTCCAAAATTGTAAGATCATTCTGTATAATAGGATGTAAACGTCGATTAACCCCACGAGTTTATACGAATATTCGTATATTTTTGGAAACAAGTCCCGAATGTTGGTCATACTTTACGATAACATGTGGAGACAACTTTAAACAGTGTAGCTAATATAACTTCTTTTTTTTTTCAACATCATATGGAGTAATTTAGTTTTTGCTTCTAATATTGATTGGTTTGAAAACAAGGTGAAAGATATTTTATCGCATAACGATTTTTCAACGTAAACGATGAATTATTCTGGAAAGAGAGATTTGTTTAACAAAAGCACAGTTTTTTTTTCTTTCATTACTCAACTTTTTGTTCTAGTTATCCAGGGAATTTTTTAGTTTTCTAGTGTCACACCAGTCGTGTGGGGTCTTCGTTGTCCTTGAGAAGGACAACATTGTGTGGATCACAATGGGACGTCTTTGGCACCGATATGCTGTTTTAACCTTCTACTAAAGTTCCTGGTAATATAGTGGATTTATTAAACGTAGCGGTTACGAAGAAATTCGACATGTACAAATTCCTGTGAGTACGAAAAAAAAAAAAAAAAAGAAAGAAAAAAATAGCAGCGAGAGTTTTTCCGGTTTTTTCTTTTATTGGAGCAATTTTAATTTTTGTGGGCCGTACCACACTGGACCACTTTGTTTATCGAGGCTTGCGACTAAATAACGAAAACATATATAAAAAATGAAATGATGAGTGAAGATTGAATGAGTGATTATTTAAATTTAAAATAAATTAAGCTCATTAACGTAACCCATAATTTATGGGGAAAAATTTATAAAAATAGTCCCCCCCCTCTCTCTCTTTATATATATATATATATATATAAATATTTCTAAAATTTCTCAGAAAAGAGAGAGACTCCCTGATAAGATCTGAAACAACAATTGTAGCTCCGTCATTTTGTCTATTTATTGGAATTAATTATTGTTTATGAAGCAGTTCTTGGAAAAAAAATGCGCGAAACAGTCTCTCTCGCGTCTATTTTTCAATATAACCTTATCACGATGACTTTCAAAATTCTTTTCATGTATTGAGAAATAAAGAACTCTACAACATTTTTAGGTAAATTTGTCCGGAAGCTTTGAAGGTAAAATTCGTTTATATCTGAAACCGATTTTCCTAAGATCTATTACGGAATCCTGAAATTTCATTGGTAGATCTTGTTTTTCCTGGAAGGAAGGAATGATGCATTCAGTTAATCAACCAGCATTAATAAAAGTTCGAATATGCTTTTCTTGGAAGAGAATATTTTCTCATACGATACTGATTCCGTGTTAGTGATTTCAGATGATGTAATACTGAATGTTCTAGGATCCTCGGTAAAAGTGAATCATTGTTAGAAATCATTTCATATTGGTTATCACTGTGGCCTTTTACTCGTTTCCCACAAAAATTCATTAATACCTCATTGAAAAGCAATGCCTCCGGGGCTATAAATTTTTATCGACTCCCGAATTTCAAAATTCTTGTTGTATTATAATGTACTGAAAGAATTTTTTGACATAGTCTCTGTCCTTTTCAGTGCACCTACTTCCAACACTTGACTAGTCGGGTGAACCCACAGGAGAAGAATTTCAGTGTTTGTTGTCGACATTAAGCTTTAATATAATTATTTCATCTCGTAATTAGAACAAAAGTGAGGTCTTTGAAGGTATTGTTTCATCTTTGGGAAGAGGTGACAGTCACACGTTCGGCGCAATGACGTCTTGCAGCTTTGACCTCGTCGCCGTATGTGTCTTCATCTTCTTCCGTACTTAGCACACTAATGACGCCTGGGAACAAAAGTAACAAATGTATTCAAACTTAATTATAAAAAAGACAGATAATTCTTTTTCCAATTTTAAAATATGTGTTAGTGTCATAAAGTTTTTTAAAAAAACATATTATCATAGCTAAGATGACAGTTACTTTGTAATCATTGGGAGTAAGATGAAAAGTCTTTAAAAAATAAGGCTAAATTCACTTATTGCTAATTTGTAGAACATTTTCTCTCAAAGCACTTTGATCCATTTTAATATAAGTTTGATGCAATATATAACATATAACATTTTTATCAAATCGCGTGCTTAAAATTTTAGGACATTCACTACATTTACAGTTCCGAATTTCCACTTTTGATAAAAATAAGCTTTTAACGTTAAATTGTAGGATACAATATTAAAATTCAAACACATCTGAGTTAAATTTGAAGAGCAACGAAAGTTTTCCCGAAAGTAAGAGTACTGAGCATTTGACCTTCAAAAAAGGATTTTTTTGCAACAAAGTCGGTGGCATTCCGTTCAAGATGGGACTTTTAAAAGAAGAATGCATGCTCGTTTGTCTCAATCGGTTGAAAGAAAACTCTTATTGTTATACCATGTTAAAATGAGTGTCCGGACAGCTGCTAGTTGAGGAACGTAATCCGTTTTCATCTCGCGCTGGGAAACGTGCCATTCTAGATTTTTAATGAAAAATTGCTGTTTACGGGAAAATGTAAATCCAATGTTCAGTCCCACTTAAAATTTTTAGCCATATCGGACTTCAAAGCTCGGTAGCGTTAAGCATCCCGAGTCCAAATGTGTCTTGAGTGTAAGGCTCGCAGGAAAAGAAAAAAAAAAAAAAAAAAAAAAAATTAAAACCATCATTTCAGCGCGAAAAATCAAGATCCATGTATTTTGGGACTGTTACTGTTAAGAGATTCTTCTCGTTGAAGTTTTGTTCCTGGATAAAGCAATGTCGAGCTTTGCAGAGAAATCCTAGAAGATACGTAGGATGATACTGAACAAAAGAAGGGAAATATGTTTGTTGCAGGAAAATGCATTCCTTCACAAAACAAATACAGCAAAACCATTATTGGGATTCATTCGGTTTGGACTCCCCTTCTCCTCTTCACAGCGCTGATCTGGCACCTTCAGGTTCTCCTCCTTTCACCTCTCTGAGATCGCTTGTGGGAAGAAAAAAATTCGACTGCCGTTGAGGTCCAGGGTGCCATGAAACAATGAGCCGAATAGGCGGTGGGAGATTTTGTTTTTTTGTTTTTTTTAAAAGAAAATTTATCTCTCTCTGCTCATGAAGTGCATTGTGACGGAAGTAGACTGCTTCGAAAAATGGTGTTTGATTAACTTATACAGATTTGTAAAGTTTTCAAAAATGTATTATCTTTTCGATTTAAAAGAAATTGAATACTCTTGCTTTTTGAATAACTATCGTATTTAATTTATGTAGAGTCTGAATACATCGACTTGTGTTCGGACTGAACATTTCAACATCTATGTGACAGACATTTTTGAATACAGTACATATTAAGACATTTTTCTACTTTAAAAACGTTCTGTGCTTGAATTCGTTCTTTTAACTTTAAACGAAGACACAGCTATAAGAATTGACAAATTCTTGTAATTTTTGTTTAGTAGTAAGTTCTTCATTAGAGCTTTTGAATATTATAATTTTAGCAATTATATGTAAAATTTCTAAATCAGATTTTGTATCAGTATAATTAAATACGATAAATTAAGTTTTTCAAGTATAAAAAAGTATATAGAGGGGGGAAAGATTTAGCAAGTCCGGTTTTTTTTTATAAGTATATTTAAATTTTTAATATATTTATATTAAAAATACAAATGTATTAAAATAATATACATATATTTTTATTTGTAAATTTGTATATAAATATATTTGTAAATATAAAAAAATCACAAAAGGAGGAAAGGAAAAGCTTTAGTAAGTCTAGTTTTCAAAAGCATTATACATACGTATGAAGGTTTGATAAACATAAATGATATCAATTAAAACTGAATAAATATTTTAAATTTCGATACAATCAATTCAGAAATGCAAAGGTAAGAAAATGTGATTTTAGAAATACTGTACCTTATTATAATTAGCAGCTATTTTGTTGAAATGGATATTTATTCCGCAATCGAAAGCTACCACATAGTTAAGATTTTATATTAACCTCACATCCTAATTAAGTAATCTTTTTGGGTCAGTTCCACCTACTTCTCCAAGATGGTCAGTTTATTGTAATCTACTCTTCCGTTAACTGGTCTGGCAGCTTCCGGTTTTTAAAGAAAGATTAAAAAGAAAGAGTTTTTATGTAATGTTAGTTAGCTTTTTCTCTAAAGCCTGTTACTGAAATAAATGTGTTACATTTTTTCTTTGCCCAACTCATTTAAATTCAGCTCTTGACTTTAAAATTATTATACTGGGATACAATAAAAGATCATAACATTGCTAAGCAGATGTTAATGAAATAGTAATATTCTTTGAATTTAACCACGAATATTTGAATATTGCTCGAAAAGTACTAAGTTTTCATCATGAAAGGGTGCGAATTGTTGTGCGAGTAATACAATTTAATGTAACTAAGTTTCTTATAGGTTGGTTGGCTGTTCGAACTCTTAGGTATTGCGGCCTTTAATCTCCAGTCGATAAACCGCTAAATGAGTTACTTCGGCCTGTTACTTGCCCAGAAAATTATAAAATTAAGATGAAATTTAAAGACATTACCTCTTAAAAATAATTAAAAATTAAAAACTTTAAATTTAGAAAATTACTTTGAGAATTTAACAAAAAACGTTAAGGAGTTGCTATTGGTTTGAATTGGTTTTGTGTTAGGAGAAACTAAGTTTCTTCGCTTTTTAAAAGCGCGAATTTGTTATCAAGATATTTTTTATATGTTTCAAAAATAATTCCCATATAACGTGCTCTTGAGTTTTGTAGCGACGTTTAATTTTGAGTGCGTTTATTGGGATACCTGCTGAGCGAAACCTGTGTCGTTGATGCGGAAAAGTTCTGTGTCAGTTCAGGTTTCGACCTCGTCATCTGAACTTGGTACAAAATTACGAGGCTTGTTGGCTTTGGGTAGTAGACCTTTAAGGTGGGCTGAAATAGGCAGCCGGAAGATGTCAGTAATCAAACAAGTGAAATCCGTTATTTTTTTGCGTTGCTTTATTTGTAAACATTTGGGAGAGTAGCCTTTGCTGCTCCGTATCCCTCATCAGTCATTCAGTCAAGTAAAGGAATGATTTTAGTTGGTTACGTATTGCTGAAAATGAAATAAGCAAATTTGATTTTTAAATGTTTTGAAACTTTACTTTTATTTCTCCACCTCAGGACCGAGTTGGATAGAATAACACACGGTGATGTTTAGGGGAGCGATCTACTATGTACTCCCAGATATTGTTACCTTATTTGAGTTTCAATTTCTTTAAATGTCTGTTCATGCTTCATTTTGAAAAGCAAACTTCTGGGCATCACACAAGTTTGGGAATACTATTTAAAAATAGAAATAATAATAGATATTTATGCACAAAATACACAAAAATATGATAAACAGTCAAGAAATAATATAAGATATAAACAATAAAATATATAAATAATTTTATTCTTAAAAGTTTTTCCTTTTTGTTAATTTTCTCAAAAATATAATTTCTTAAAAAAATTTAGAAACATGAATAAAAATATGGCCAAGATTATAATTTTGCCAGTTTAGAGTCTCTACTTTAAAACAAGTATTTTGATTCTCAAAAATGAAGATTTCGTCTTGTCTCTCTTTCCTATTTCAATTGTAAACGAAATTTTTCGAATGAATCACTCAATCTTTTTTTTTATTCCTCACAATCCCGTTACATAATCAAACAATGTAACTCTCTGGATGTTAGCGAAAAAGTATTGGTAATATTCAAATCTCTCCTCAGGTGAAAGAAAAAAAAAATCGTTGCGTTGTAGCAGCAACGCATATTGTCTAAGGTGACGGCTCTGCATCAGGAAGTTCTACACACTCCGACCTTGAAGGAAAGGAAGTTTCGACTAAAACCATTTAATTAAACCTTATTTTCCAGAACTTTTCCTGCGAAAGCTGTAGGAAGGAAACTGACAATAGCAATAAACAAGTTCGATTAGCCCAAAATGAGATGCGAAACGGAAATCCACGCTTCGAAGCAATTACTCGAAAGATGGTTTCATTCGACGGCCATCTTGCATCAATGTCTTTAGTTGCCAACCAAGTTAAGCGACGTGCGATGAGTTTAAAATTCACCTATGCTTAAGCAAGTAGCTGGTTAAGGAACTGTTTCCTCTTGTTCGTATTTTTTTTTTCTTTTAAAAAAAGATGTCATTTGGTTAGAATACGCGACAAAAGGTTGAGTAACTCATTCTATTTCTCTAATTTAATATTCGGTGAATTCGTTTGGTTAAAATAAGTAGAAAAATAATTTTTTATCTCCTTTTTTTTTGAAACTCTGTTTTTTTTTTATACAAAAGGGTTGTGTGAGTTGTGCTGTCTAATGAGAATATCTTAGAGCAATTACGTTTGGAAAAAAGTAGCTAGAAAAAATGCTGAAATACACGACTTAAATTTAAAGCTTGCGGGTAACATTTCATAAAATTTGAAGCAAATGCTTTTCTATTATTCCCATTGCTAAAGATGAAGTAATACCTGAGTTTTAGAGGCTAATGGTCTTGTGCTCAATTTGTTAAAAGACAGAAAAAGTTTTAAAAATGACCTAAATCTCTTTCTCTAACTCCGACGTTGTTCATTAGAAGAAAGAAGTTAGGAAAGTACTAATAAGAATTGAATGTAAAATTATGCTGTTAATGTTTGAAAGTTTTAAACTAATACTTATACGAGATATTTTTTTAAAATTCGGCACTTAGGGACCATGGCCGTCCCTGATTATCAATCATCGGTATAGTTTTAACGGAGATTCCTAAGTTAAAGCACTCTAGATAAACATTTAAACTATTAAAAAGTATATTTAATGTTTATACGCAAATTCTGAACCCGTGTATATGATATAAATATCTGACAAAGTATTTCGTCTCATTTTAGAAACTATAAAATTCAATTCGAACATTGATCATTAATTAAATAGAATATTCTTGTATTGATGAAGAACACTGTACAAAAGAAAAGTTAATATAGTACAATGATAGTTAAAGCAAATTGTGATAAGCTACACTATGGCCTTTAAAAGTACACATGAACGTTGCTGTTAAAAAATATTTGATATCACGTTGCTTCTGTGATTAGAATATCTTCTTCAAAAAATTGTTACGAATTATACACAAATTTAAGAGTTCTACAGAATTTGAGTTTTTATTAGATATTTGGCAAATTTTATATATTTATTTAGGGCATTCGAAATCTGTTCTTACTATTTAGCTTCATGATCCTTGACTCCTTTTTCATCCGATTTAACCTCCTGAACTCGGGCTCTTTGTTGGCTCAACAATTTTCTGTTATCTCTGCGTTACTCAGTTATTCGTCCACTCGCATATTTCTATCGATTTCAACCCAGTGTACAATTTCCTAACAGAGGACATCTGTAAAAGTGTTATTTGGCACCTTTTCTACCAAATATTGCACCACATTTTGATCATCACTAGTTTAGTTTATATCTTGTTCCGCATCTTTATCATTAGTTACTAACACTGTAGAGTCGCTTCTTTCATTTGAGAGATTCCAAGCAACGGCAATCGCGAAAAAAATTCTAAAGTTCATGTTCGCTGCTATATTATATTCGTAGAATGGGAAAAAGCATCGAAGGCAGGATTAAAGAGCCTCTACTGTGCTTTTATTGTATAAAATGAAGTAAGTTATGTATTTATGAGGTTATAGATAGCTTGTAATTGGTGCCGGATTTGTTTAGCGTCTTCTTTTAATTAGATTTGTTACTGTATAATGCATTAATATGGTTCTAATATTGATTTCAACCAATAATTCTACATATTACCTATTTTTATTTGCTTAAAAAGCTGCTTTTAACTTACAAAAATTACTCTCGGTATTTCAGATTTAATTTAACACAGGTATGACGCAGAAAATTTACAATTTCCCATTAGAATTCATTAAAATTTATAGAATTTGCTTTGATGCTGGTAAAACTGTCTTAAAAAAAGTGCCAGTT
The DNA here is from genome assembly GCA_019974015.1 of Nephila pilipes. Classification (NCBI taxonomy): domain Eukaryota; kingdom Metazoa; phylum Arthropoda; class Arachnida; order Araneae; family Nephilidae; genus Nephila; species Nephila pilipes. The sequence continues at coordinate 184,594 of BMAW01000086.1, read as the reverse complement.
ATACTTAAAAGGGCTGTAATGAGATAAAAAAAAAGAAATTTAATTAAGTAAAAAAATTCGAAATTTCTATTATTTGACAATACTCCATAATGCATAATCGCTACAGGTTTAAAAGATTAAGAATGAAAGATTAACATACCACTTTTAAAAATAAAATAACTTTTTCTGCACTTTTAACTTAACGTTATGGATATAGGTTAAGAGACTAGATTTCAACTCTAATATTTGAGACAGTCTGTACACATCTAACACTTTGCGGCTGTAAATAATTTTGTTTGAATTAAAAATATCTCCCAGTGGATAAATGTGACTTATGAAAATTAAATTGGAATTATTGAAATTAGAGAGCTTTTTAGTTAGATGTTTTTTACCCAATCCTCTAATTTTTACCACTTTTTTATGTTCAAGTTTTTTATGAAATCTTGATGCTGGTTGGTATAAATTTTTTTGTTATGTATAGCTAGCGGGTTTGGGTCTCATGCATACAAAGATCGTCGTGTTATAGTGTTGAAGCACATTTCTCTGTCGGGATCGAAAGCATTCACGGGGACGTAGTATTAACCGATAGTTGTAGGGTTTGCGTCTCATGTAGCCATAAAGTAGTAGAGCTGAAGCACATTAATCTGTTGAGACCTAAAGCCTTCAAGTTGACACGACATTAATCTGTAGGTTTGGGTCTCATACATCCGAAGACCATCGTGTTACAGTGATGAAGCATATTTACTTGATCGAAAGCCCCCAAGTTGGCACCAGCCGATAGGAGACTGGGGTTTGCTTCTCAAACTTGCAAAGGCCGATTTTTAGCAGGACCGAAGCATATTTATCTGTCGGGACCAATAACCTTCAAATTGGCGTGACATAAGCCGATAGGTACCGGAGTTAGGTCTCATACACTCATAGATTCAAAGACTGAAAGTCAGGGCTAATACAAATTAATCTGATGGAACTAAAGACCTTCGAGTTGGTGTGGCGTAGATGAAAAGAATAGGTGCCTGATCAAGTGTCTGCCTTATAACTTGACCGTGACTCAAAATTACAAATTCTTTCGTCAATTCTCCACCATGTTGTCAATAAATTAAAAATTTATGAAATCTATTATTTGCAGTTTTCTTATTGCTTTATTTTAAAAGAATATTCACAAGTCTTTCTGAATTAGTATTTTTTTTTATTTCCGTCTTATTTCATACCTTCTTTCCTCTAATGGGCACCTTAATAAGGTGCCACGTCCCGGTATTGATTCGTATGTTGTTAACTGTAGAATGATGATTTGTTTCAATATTTCCTGCTGTAATAACAACAGAAATAGATTATGCAATAACTGGTAGGGTAAAAAGAAGTAATACTGGGTACCATAACTTAGTTGACGAATAATTCCATTCTTTAATTCAAAATGCAGTAAATAAAGACATATCACTAGTCGTATTGATTAAGGTTATTGAAAAATGTTAAAGGCTTGATGAAATTATGAGTTCCCTCACCGTTAATTGGAGTTAAGTGAAAAAAAAATAGGATTTTTGAAGTAAGGAAGGTAACAACGGGTACCTAGGGGGAAAAAAACCGTAAAGCATATTGAAACATTTTATTTTTAATTTATTTCAATATTAAAATAGGAAAAAAATTGAGAATTTTTATAAAGAAATATTAATTCATTTGTATTTGGAGATTCAGTTTCAGCTTTGAGATTAAGGGCGAATCCGCTGAAGACATATAAAGCGAAATATTAGCAAATGGTGCAAAATGGCTATCTTTCTGCTGTTGGAATGTTCAGACATAAACTTGTCGCAATGCATGCATGATTCACTACCATCTTCATCCTCGGTCGAAGCAGTCTATCTTCTGTCTTTTCCTCAAATGATAAGTACTCTGCAATCTTCCTTTTTTTTTTTACACTTCATCTCTTATAGCGACTAGTTCGAATGTGTTCCCTGGTAGAAAAACAAATTTGAATGATTTTAGATGGAAATTAGTAGCCAATCGCATTCATTGTTCTGAAAGTTAATGAACTGCAAGCTCCAAAACACAGAGCGACATTTGAAATACTATTTCATATTACATTCATTTTTTCTTGACAAAAAAATATAGTTTTGTATGCCATAAAAATTGAATTTTTGGATTTGGAATGGGTTTTGCATTTTAATTATTATGACATAAATTATAACTGCATTTATGTTATAAATATTAATTGAATAAAATAAGAACAAGCAAAAGACGATATTGAATACCCATAAGAAGAGATAGAATTGTTGTTTTACCCTTGAAAATGATTTTCATATCCTGAAATATTGAAGTGAGAAGGTGGAAATGGGACTGTTTGTGAAGTACGTGAATTTAGTTTATCTTATAAAGAAACAAAATAAATAAAAAATAAAAAGTGTATAAACACTGTAAATGACAGAAGGATAAAGTCAGAAGAATGTTATCTGAAGCCATCAGAAATAACTTATGTGCAAAGGATGTTTGTGCGAGTTCAAGAAAAATAATACAAGTACGTTATCAAATTTTAGACACAAAGCTAGAGGTTTTCACAAAAAAAAAAGTAATTACTTAATCTACAGAAGGGGTCGGCAAACTTTTTTTTGGGGGGAAGGACCAGATCGCAAAATGTTTAGGCTTCGTTGCCTGGGTTGCAAACTCTATTCATTGTCAATTCTACTCATAGAACAACAAAACAACAATACTTTTTACATAATATTTATATACCCATGATGACATTTACAAAAATAAAATAATTAAAATTGATTTCGTTTATTTCTTTTTGACATGTGCTAACGCTTTTTCTCTCAAAAAGAGAAAGGTTAGGTTAGGTTTTCGAAAAAGTAAAATTATTCAAAATGAATATTAATTAGTGTAAAGTAAGCGTAATTTCGATCCCCAGGTTTCGTAGAAGCAATTACTATCAAGAAAAGAAAATATTTTCTTCAGATTCCTAATACATTTTTTCCCACTAGCTTTCTAAAGCCCAAAAACACTGCCAACGTTGAGAACAAAAATAATTAAAACAAACGATTCCGCTATGAAAACCAATTATTAAATTAAATATTAAAATAAGAGCAAACGATACATTATTAAAGTAAATCATATTCTGTTCGGATATTAAAATAAAAGCAGACGATAAAATAGTAAGTTAAATATATCTTAGCAATATAAATATACCTTAAACAAACTAAATGTAATTATTAAAATCATGTCTTATAATGTCAGTCTTTTGAACCTAACGCCATATATCTTTTATTTCAGTTACACGAATTTTTGTTGATGCTATGTTCTCAAAATAACAACATGTTAATAAAATATTTCCACTTATTAATAAACACATTACAGAACTAGTTAATAATTCTGCCGATGGGCATTTGTTAGTTCTAGCAGACTTTAACTTAACTAAATAACTTTCACTAACTCGATGAATAAATTGGTTTTTTTAGATAATATTTGATCATACTGGATAATTATACTGTGGATAATTAATAATGATCTGTATTGATAGTTGACACGCTTCATTCTTGAAAATGTTCTTTCACATAGGTAAATACTCCCTAATACAAATAAAAATCCCTGAGTACGCGGTATACGCTACGTTATTTACCTTTCGAAAGATATTTATAGATATAAATTAGATCCATTTCTTTAAACATCATTTGTAGCATATCATCATTTTGCAGATCATTCACTTGAGATCGACGTTCTGAAGGAAGCTCCTCACTTGTACAGCTAAATGGATTGCGAAATAAGGAAATGCATCAATATATGAAAAATGCTGTTGTATCTCGCGAGGTTCACCGCATAGTTTGATTTAATTATATTTTTTTTTCATGTAAAAACACATTTTTAACTCACGTTTTTTTTTTTTTTCTTCCGTGTAAGAATAATTCGGCACGCGCGCGGGGCGTAGTTTTCAAACAATTCAGTAGGTGATAGAACACGTTGACTGAACAAATCATGAATGGAATAGAATGCAGAAAGAGTAATCTTTCTAGTAACAGTAAACTGTTCAGGATATATAAGAGGTTCTCAAACATTTTCTCACCATATTTATTCTTCCTCCCATATTTCAGATACCTTTCCCTTTCTTTCCTGTTATGATAGTTCACCGATTCTGTTTACCCAAGATACGATATTGCTGTGTTATTATCAAGAGAGAAATGTTCACTTCAACCAAGCAAAGAGTATACTCAGTCTACTGGAAAATTTTTAAACATTGTCAAGATCAAGAGAGATATGTATTATCTTTCATAGTGTGTCGACGTTTTGGGAGTAGTGGTTATATTTATTGAGGGAGTGGTTAAAATATTCGTACTTAATATTGCTAGATAATATTCAGGAGTACTTAATGAGTTTTCAGTTAAACGTAATTTCGTAAATGAAAGGGGAAAATGCAGCATTTTCAAAAATCAATTTTTATTTGTGACTTTCGATAACTTGTTCACGGTTTCCTCAATTAACGACCGAGTTTCGATGACAAACTGGTTGCAAGTCGCATTTATATTTTTAAATCCTATTTTCATTCAAATGGGTTATAAAAATGTATGCAAAACATAAAAATTCACTCCATGTACGTATAACTATTGTATATAATGGGAATTACACGTAATATGTATTCTATTGTGCATACTGCATCAGTTTCGGGGCCTTTTGGTAGTTACTGTAGTTAAGTGGTCATGATCGCTGACTCGTGGTCGGTGTTGTTTTCTATGTGTCGTTGGTTCGAGCCTTGATGCCACTAAAGACCCGATATAGCGGGGCTGATACGCATTAAATCTGTCGAGGCTCCAAGTCCTCTGTCTGAAAGTTTGGAGAAGGAGGTACCAGTTCAGGTGTCGTCCTCGTCACTTCAATCGAGGTTCAAAATTATGAGGTCCGTCGCCAACATCTCTTGTGTTACTTCTCAATGCTACGTTAATAAAAAAATCATGATCACTGGGGACTTTTTTGATTTTGCCAACGTAGTTATCCTTTATATTTGTTACTTTTTAAAAATAATAATTAGTATGTAAGTGTGGTTGATCGTCAGGCGAGGAGAAGGTATATCGAATATCGAAGACGAAATAAAAGTAAACTAGTTTTAAACATTATAAATAATTAAGAGAGCATCATTTTTTGCTGTATTATGTGTCCCAGTTCGCCCCTCCCACTCCGAAACCATACAATTCATACAAAGGTTAGAATTTCCTTCTTGTTGAATACTCTTGGTGTAAATTAAATTTGAATAATCGTAATATCTGGATTTTCTTTACAAATCAAGTTTACAGGTTAAGTATTTTTAAAAATGTTCGACAATTAATATTTATGAAATACTTATTTGGCACTATTAGATCTTAATTCAGTATTTGATATTTCTATTATCACTCGAGAAAAAAAAACTTATTGATAATTTTGCTAACTTTTAAACCATTCGATAAGTTTTTAGAAAGCAGTGAAGTTACTTTGAAAATGTGACTGATCGACAAATTACATCCGAATCTTTTCATAAAATAATTTTCTATTATTTAAATATAAATAATAATTATATAGAAAATTCTGTACATAGGAGTCATATTGTATAGTACGAATTTGTGAAGTAATTATATATACGATAAATAAAGAGGAAATACTTATTTTTATAATCGTATAATTATTTTTAATAAGAAAAATGGCTGTAAAAATGTTTCTTAATGTAAAATTCCGTTTTTAAATACACTTTTATATGCTTCGATCCAGTTTTAATTTTTATAGAAGAATATTAATTGAAATTAGTAGAATTTTTTAGCCATTTATTCGTGTTTTAGGTCTGCCAGAAGAGAACATAAATGCCAGACTTCAACATTGATTATTTCATGACGATCTAATAGTTAAGGTCTTCAGCTTTGTGACAAGAAAAATTTGAGACGTGGGTTTGAATCCTGATCTCATCAACGATCGTTAATAGGATTAGGGAGAGCTATTGCATGTTAAATCGAATTGAAAAGCATTCACGTAACGTGATGTGGAAATTTTGTGAGTGAGCTATCAGTTTACAATTGTCGTCCTCACCATCTAACCGATTTCAAAATAAACGATATCCGTTATAATCCTTTTTTTTTCCCGTTCTAGTCCACGTTTATGCAAAGCAAACTTTCAACATTAGTTAATGATGAAGATGAAAGAGATAAATGAAAAGAAGAAGAATGTTACATACATTTATGGATACGAAACTTGGAATGTGAAACATTTTAAAAACTTTGTTCGAAATATTTTCAAAAAGCTTGTAGAACAGAAAGACTGAACTGCAAAACTATGAAATTCGTCTGCAATAATCAATTTTATTGTTCTAGTGGACGGTTACATCCAACGTCAATGATGTAGATAAGGAGATAAACGAAATAAAAATAAAAATTGTTGATTGATCGGTTTTTATTAACGTCGCTCTGGAGTAGCATGAGGTATTGGCGACGGACTTCTTAATTTTGAACCTCAGTCAAGTGACGAGGACGACACTTTAGTTGGCACCTTCCTCTCCCAACTTCCCCACCACGCCAATGGGAGGGCTTTGAGCCTCGACAGACTTAACGTGTATCAATCCCGGCTACATATCGTGTCTTTATTGGTACCAAGTTTCGAACTCACGGCTCGACGGAAACTGCCGACCTCAAGTCCTCGACCATGACCACTAGGTTACCCTGGCCAAAATTAAAATGAAAATTTTTAAAAGTTTCGTTCGAAATTTTTTCCAAATATTTCTTACATAGAAATTAAATTTTCATTGGAAGGAAGCGAATTTTATTATAAGTTTACGCAAGAAAAGAATATTTTTATGAAATATCCGTTCTTAAATATTTCGAAATATTCGAATGAATGATGGATTTCATTTTTCTGTCACTGGCATTTAAATTTAAATGAATTACACCTGAAAAGTTATATAGTTAATTACATTCATTGATAGGGGAACGTAAATATTCGGAATTTAGATCATATTACGGAATTTAGATCATACTAGGACACATTTTAGCTTGATATTTATGTAATCAAACTTGGAAGAAGACGATTGCTATTCGTTTCGAGTACAATCATAAGCCATTACTTAACAAATTCCTGTTATAGGAAAAACCGCCACATCCACCACTAAACTTATCTAGTCTTTCTCGGAACCAAACGATGTAGAAATCGGAATTACAAAACGGAAGCCTGATTTTTTCCCCCTATCATTGTGTTCCCAAATGCTAAACAGCAGCAGTCTCTACCCCTGACACTGTTTACCTCGACACCTTTATACCTACGAGCGAGCCTTCCAGCCATCGCGTGATCAACTTTCCCAATCGCCAGTGAAGAAGAAGGCCAGTTATTGCAGCTCATCCGTTAACAATGACAACAAGTGAAAGCGGTAATAATCTTTTCTGCCCTTCATTTCTCTTTCTCTCTGATCACTATTAGGGCAGAAGAGACCTCTATATTCACTTCCTCTACAACCCACGAGCCTTACTCATCGCCATTTCCTCCAAAGCTGCTTCCTCATTCCGGTTGAACTTCCTGTCCTTACTTTTTCACACACTTCTTTTTGTCTTGACGCTTCGGCAACAGTTCTTTTTCGCCAGCGGCTTGTGCTACAACCTGCAACTCGAAAGAAAAAAAAAATTCTTTTTTTTACTTACTTTCGGAAAAAAAATATTGTTCTTATTAATTTCTACCACGATTTCTCGTGGTTGCTGTTAGCAGTTATGGGCGGTTTTAAGCTATTGAATAATCGTCTGCTGCGGTAGGATTTTTCGAATTTCCCCCCAAAAGAACAGTTTGTGTGTTTTTTATTAAAAAAATTTTTTTTTTTATCGTTTGAGACGACACGGGATTATTTTCAGCTACAGAAAGGAATATTTTATGATGCTCAATCTTTTTGTCGGTGAGGTGAGTAAATTTATGCTATGTATATTATCTGAAAATATTTGTTTCTTTCAATTTTGGGTTGATTCAAATTTATGCTAATTCATTCTCTTATACTTTTAAATGTATAGTTATATCCTTTTTGAGTATATCCCTTAAACGCTGATTTAAATAAATCAGCTCGTATTCTTTAAAAACTGATTTATACAAATGTTTTTAGGATATGAAGGCTCTTAATTTTTTTATTGCTTGCTGTCGTCGATAATTTATTTATGAAAATTAATTAATAATTCTCTGATAGCAATCTAGGGAAAGTTTTCATTCGTTATTAAATAATTCTGATTGTTTTAATTGTGTATTAAATTCGATTTATATTTACTTTCTTTAAGGTGTTACTCATTCAATTGTATAAAAAGAACTATTTTATGAGAGGTACTTCATTATAAAAATAATGGCAAAGTAGAGGTTTATTGGTGAAATATGTTAATGTTTTTAGGTTTTCGGGATTTTTTTTGAAAATAATAATCTTGAATAGGAATGAAGTCCTCATTTTTAGTTTAATTGATAAAATACGAAGGAAAACTTTTCTTTACTCATACATTTATTGAAACTATCAAATACTGTTTTTTTTTTTTTTTTTTTTTTTTTTTGAAAAAAAATTTAAGAATTTTTAAAACCATAACTTAATCTTAGTGTTAATGAAGTTGTGATTTTAATATGCAATGTTTAACACCTCCAATTCTGAATTTGATTTTATTATATGAGGTTTAAAATATTTTTCCAATTAGATTTTTTCTTATATTTTCTAATGATTCTATTACTTTTCGTATAATATCAAATTAGGATGACATACAGACTCTTAACGCTGTAGAATTGTTTTATATGTTTTTATATATGTTAAAGTTAAATATAATAATTAGCACTATTCTCCTTTTTTATTTGTTTCGTATTCAAATTGATTAATTTAATATTTTTTAAAGAATTTTAGTGGGAACTGTGCTCTTGCAATTAAAAATTTATGTCGTCATCTTAATGCCTGCTTTTTTTTTATTTGGATTAGTTTTTTTAAAGAAAAATATTCATACATTTACGCAGAAACTTAAGTTACGAAACCCGGAAGAATATCTTCCAACCCTCAGGAAATACTGATAGAATCCTTACATCAGAAATAAAAAAGAAGTCCAAGGCTATACTAAGCACGAAAATTGACAAAATCCGATCTTAAAAAAATAAAGAAAAAGCAAAACTATGTATATTTCCGGAAAAATATAGAAACATAGATTAAACTGTTATATTATGTAACAAGTGTTATTTTTCTGATTTTTGAAAAACACGTATGTGTCCTTTTTTTTCATTGATGTTTACTTTTTGAATGTAGTTTAGTATTTGAAACTAATTTATCATTAGAAAATAGAATTTCTGTCCGAACATCTGTTACGAAAAAAAAATATTTCCACTCTTTTTTTTTTTTTTTTTTTAATCGGATGTATTAGTTATTAGATTAAAACAACACAAGATAATTGTTTAAAAATTTGTCGAAAATGTTGCGATGCAGGTTTAATTTTTTTTAAAACATGTATTTTACAATTATTTTGATGAAAAAGAACCCTACTGAGATTAGAAGAATGTATTCACGTGAATCTAGACAAAAGGCTTTAGAATGTCGGAATTTTCTTTATTTTTTGACACTGGAAATGCTTTTGAAAAATTATTCAAATTTGTAGATATTTTAAAAGATTTATTTAAAAATTTGTTTAAGATACCAAATAACAAAAACTACATAAGACATTTCATTTGTTTCAATATATGCAACAAAATGGTTTGTATTTCTAGAAATAGATATTTTTTGCTTTAGTACATGATGTATCATATTATAAATAATTCTACTTGCATTAATATAAACATTCAACTGTAATATAAAACTGTTTTTGTAATTTTTATATTAATATTAGAATTTACTTTCATAATATTATACCCTATTCCGTATGCTGTTTTAGACATTTATTTGCTTTACACAAGTTTCCGAATTATTTAACTCTAAAAGCTGTCACAAAACACTAGTTAAAACTTGTTGCAAGACACTAGTTAATTACTGTAACATTGGTGAATTAAATTTCTTCTTTTTCGTTAAGGGAGGAGTTGAAAGCGTGCTGAAAGCGATTTCCTCGTTTGAGTAATTTAGAAACAAATACACTAATTACTTCCTTCCTGTTTTTGCAAAATATGTTAGCTTTTTTTCCCATGGCTTTATAAGAAATTTTTTTAAATGTAAACAAAGATTTTTTAAAAGTTCCTGTAAAGAAAATAATAAAATTAAGAACTCTTCAACTCGATTTCTGGAAAGTTTGGCATCTTTTTTACTTCTAGAATGTTTTTCTCCCACCGAAATTGTGAAAAATCATGTGATCTTGATAAGAAACAAGAATTTAAAAAAAAAATTATAAAGGGGAAAGTCATTATTATTATTAAAAATAAAATTTAATAAATGTTAAAAAATTATTTCTATGTACAGCGTATAAAAATATTTATAAAGTTTTATTTGTTGAACTTTATTTATTTATAATATTTATAAGACTAAAACTTATTATTAATTTAGTTATTTAATCAGAATTTGTCTGTGTATATTTTATTTATTTCTCTACAAGAAAATTCAAATATTTTTTTTAAAACTTTGTCTGAATCTTTTGTTTATTTCGAATTCGAGATTGTTATGTGTTAGAAGTTAGAGTTAAAAGTTAGAAAAAATATCTTAAATTATTATTTTCAAAATCACTTTTTTTATACAAATTTACTTTGTGCTTGATATACTTGTTTCAAAAAATGTTTAATTAAATTATAGAATAAAATGATTAGTGATTTTCTTCATAATTTTTCTATATATATATATATATAAAATTTATAGTGGTTAACCGGTGTCTTAAATTTTTCAGCCTTTTAACAGATTCGATAGAAAAAATTTGCACTGTATAGGGAAAAAATACAATATGAATGTTCAATTCATTTACTTAGAATATATAGAGAGAAATTTGACTCGTTTTATTTATTTAATCTTAACGGCAACTTAAAAATACAGTCGGTGATAAAAATTTAAAACTCTTAAGATTTTCCGCGCAATCATATTCCCAAATGCATGTTTTGCATGCAAGTCGCAAGATTTTCTAATGTCGAATACAAATATCGTTGCAGCGAGATTCACATAACATGATGAGAATAAATACTATGTACAAATAATTTATTCGATGCAAATATCCGAGCTTTTTATTAGAAAATTACCCAGATAATTTAATTAGTTTTTCTCCTCTTTTATAATATTACTTAAATCCAAAATCGACAAATAGTAAAAGGTAGTGATGAAAACATTAAATAGTTGAAAGTGTTTATATTTTGCTATTGTTAGAGAAATGCATTAAAATTTATGACCAAAAATATGAGTAAATGCCGATTAATGTTCTTTTATGGTAAAATATTATTTGTACTACAAAAGACGATGTTTTGATTTTTTAAATAAAATAGCTTCTCTTAACTTGTAAACCTATTGGACTGATTCTGTTCTCAAGTTTATTCTAATAAGGTTTGCAGTTAGAAAAAAAATCCGGTGATGTATTTTCTGCGAAATATTTTAGCATTTGCTTAAAGAGTTGGAATCATTATCAAAATCTTCAGTATATAAATCTCATGCTGTTTGAAGAGCAAATATTATGTAAAGGTTAAATTTATTGAGTGCAAGAATATCTATTTTTCTTAAAAGAGGCACATTCATGTAACAAAGAAAAAAGCAAAATTGTTTGAAAGATACCCACTTTGGAAAATTTCGTTGGACTTTATTAAAATTTAATAGTAATAATTTTTAATGTAAAAATAGTAATGAATGTCGCTCCTCAATTGTCAAATTTTTTAAAAACTGGATGTTAAATAACAAAATTCAATAATTATTTCACAAAAATCAAGAGCGATGCTTATCATAAAATTTATTTCTTGAATACCTTTCATGAAAAATTGAGGTAAATGAATTTACTGTTGGGAATCAGTCTAATACATCATACTGCTTAAATAAATATTGGATTGATGTTTTATTTTCTCCGAATCTTCAGCTCTTAAATAGTCAAAAATGTATGATACATATGCTTAATTATCGATAATGAAATATAATACCATTATTCGTAATTTTTCTTACTAAATATATCTTTAATTATCAGAGTTATGTTTTATGTATAATATAGTTTGATTGAAAAAAATAAAATAAAAATATAAACGATATTCTATACTGGTGACGTGTTTTGTATCGGTATTCTTTTTTTGTATGATATAATTTAAACAAAATTTTTTTTTTAGAAATCACTAGGGTAAATGTATAATAAACGATAAGTTTAATTCTAGTTATAGAATAACGATTATTCATATAAATAAAAAAAGGATAGCGGATGTTTCTCTCTCTCTCACTGTATTTTGACGAAATATTTCATGATAAGGAAAGTGAACTACATTTTGCAAGGTTGACCATTTTCGTACTTCCGTTTTCTCTTTCTGTAAAAAAATACATGTACATTTTGACTTGGAAGCAAGCTTAAGAGGATTTGAAGAGTTAGTTTTCTTTTTGTGGAGATTGTGATTCGCAAAATTTTTTTCGTTAAAATTATCAACAATTACATTAAAAACTAGCTTTATTTATTTATTTTACTGTGCAACCGAGAAATTTGAGGATATAATTTATGGATTATTAATTAAATTTCCGATTATTGATTTTAAGGATTTAATAAATTTAAGGGATTGACTATTTCTTAGTTCCAGAAAACGAACTACTGAGAATGCTTCAATACACATAGATTTATTTAACTTTTACTTTATGGCAACAAAAGTTATGTTTCTCTGAAGATATATTTGCCTGAATAATGTATCGTTTGCGTTTACTTTAATATTTGAATATTAATTTGATTTTTAATCGAAGAATCGCTTGCTTTATTTTGTTGTTACAAAGTTGGCGTAGTTTTTGTATCTTAGAATGTTTTGTATTTTTGTAGAATAATTACGTATTCAATAAAAAAAAAAACGAGAGAGAGAGAGAGAGAGAAAGAGTAAAAAAAAAGATGGTGTATTGCTATCAAGTGTAATTTTTCTTAGAGATCAGTACTTTTCTTACTTATTTTTTAAAAAATCAATCTTCATTGTTTTAATTTCTGTATAAATATCTAAATTTTTGCGAGTTTTTAATTAAAATCTATTTCGTTTCGATGCATTGTTCAAGTAATATGTTAACATAATCACACACAAATTTATCCATTGTAATTTTTCTTTCTTTCTCTTTTCTGTACTTCATACTTATTTTTTTTAATCAAAATTACTTTCAGTTTTATTCAAAATTCGATTCTTCGATGAACTCTTATTTCGATATTACGCGGACATTTCGTTTTAGTAAATTTCACTTAGTATTTTCTTTCCGTTCACCACGTTTCTGATTAGTTTTATAGTATATTAATTTTTTAAGTGAGTTCATATCGAAAACAGGGTGGAGAAATGAAGGATAAATATATAAATACTTGTATTTGGTAATATTTTTGAACATGTGTATATTACTACACATGACAAACAATACTTGTAAGCGTGTAGTGAACGTTCATAATATGACAATATATACGCGTTTATCTATGTTTATTTTGTAAATTAGGGTAAATGGTAGTTCAAAACGCTTTATCTATATTGAGTATCTCAAGAAATGAATTAATAAATCAAATAAAACTCTACAAATTCTTAAATTAAGGATCCTTTTAAGGATACTTATTAATTTATAAAAAAAAAAAATTCGACAAATTCTTATGTTGAATATCCTCTTAAGGATTCAGGACCTTCCATTACAAAAATCAACTTTATATTTCTTTTGATATGTTTATGTGGTATGTAACATGTTACACAAATAAGCGTGTTCCCTGTTCACTGTGTGTTAAAATGATCTCGTTTGAAGCTGTTTCATTTGGCGTTTTGTCTTCTTTTGACGCATCCTGAGCGCTAAAGAGACGAAACGAGGCCTTTGTGTATTCATTTAGGTAGCTATATCTTATCTGCCTGTTTATTTTATCACATCTTTAAAAACTTCGAAACATTCAGTAAAAAAATCGGTTTTTTTTCAATAACATGTCAAGTAAAAATCAAGTATTGAAGTATTGAAGTTCATTGAAGTATTGAAGTATCATTGAAGTATAGGTCACGGCAGAGCACACACGCTGACAAAATAAACTAATAATGAAAATGAACCGTGTATTCAAATGTGTGATAATGAAATCAGCAAATGTTATTAATATTGAAGCGTTTCTCTATGCGTAAATATGCATCCTTAATTAGGTGAAGACAGTCGAAAGGTAAAATAACCAATCACGCATCGTGGGCTGCTGATGCATACAAAAACCGACAGCTTTCGCACACATCTCTAGTTCCACTTCCAACTGATCTTGAATGCTACTTTACTTTCCTGTTCCTGAATTCGTTAACACACATTCTCAAACACGATTTAACCCCTTCTCCCTCCCCGCCATCGAGATGTATCAAGAGCGCGTTGAGTTGTTCACCTGTTTCACTTTCTCAGGTAGTTTCTCTCTGTTGAGCGTGGGCTGTGAGGATGGTCTACTTTTCAGCTTGACAACCGATTTCCGGTTGAACCGAATTATTATCCGTCTCAGCACGTTTATCTCGCAGAAGATACGCCGAGTTTCGCAACTGGAGCAAACCGATTTTTATTTTTCTTTTTGAAGTGGATGAGACACGAGTTTGCTCTGTTTTGCTCTCTTTTTCTTCCCTTTGAAGTTGTTTTTCCCATGTCGTTCGGCTAGAAGTGTCGCTCAGAAAGCTATCGATCGATTTAATGCTATTGTATAACAGTAACCTGCAATGACAGTGATATATTATACAACAAAGACAAAAGTACATACTAAGAAATTTTGAATTAAATGCTCCTTTTTATTTCAATTCCCCCTCTCACTTTTCTTAATCTTTAAACTTCGTATCTATCTGTCATTTTGAATTTGTTTATAAGATTTCTAGTTATATTTCTCAGGCATAGATGCTGTCATCTAATGCAATGATGGCGAACCTTTTGAGCTTGGGTGTTGCTTCACATCGCGAAATTGTAACGTTTCCCCTACATTATTTAAACTTACAATCATATTTAAGTCTAAATAAATAGTTAATATGTTCAAGAAGATAGTAAGAGAAATACAATATGCACACACAAAGTTTATTAGTTCTCAACATACATAATCTAAGATCTCTCTCTCTCGAATCTCTTTATTCATTTAATTCTAGTTTATTTTCTAATAATAAAGTCTTAACTTCCAAATCGCTGGTTCCGATGCACACACTTCTTGTTTATCACAGATTCAATTCATATTAATCTCCAATTAGAAGTCACTTTAATCAAAACGACAAATTATGATGATTCTCTCTTCAAACTATGCATTTATCAACTTGTCGTTATCCTCTCTCTGTTTTCTTTGTTTTCAATTCTATTTCGCTTGTATATCATTATGTGTATTTTAATTCCCTACACTTCTTATTGTTACCTAATCTACCAAATCATATTTCATTTTGATTGAAAATAAATTGTAATTTTATACACTCAAAATTAACCAAAAAAAGTCAACGAAATTAGTGAAGAGAAAATCGCGAATTGCCCAACGTTACAAAATATCCATCCATGTGCGTGTTGTTTTTAACTTTAGTGAAAGTAGAGTTATATTTCTGATACATTTATTGACTAAAAGGCAAAAACAAGCAATTCTTTACAGTAGTGATTTTTATTGCTGGTTTTCATTTTCTAAATCTTCAATTGAAGGTTGATATTTCGTACACTTCAAGTGCACGCAAGGGCTTCTGACTTTATCTGTCTTTTCTTATTGGTTTCAATATTATTTAATGCAGATAATAAGATCTCACAAAAGTACGTAGAGAGAAAATTTGTTAGTAAAGCCATCACTAGATATTTGAGGATGCTAAAAGTGTCTGGTTAATCCGTTCTAAGCACTCTAAATTTCTTCTATGTAGTCTCAAAATCTCTTCTTTATCCGCCAATCTTTCTAGATTCTCAAATTTCGACCTTAAGTCGACAAGCACTTGATCCCAAATTTGAAATTCTTCATGTTGAGTCTCCAAATAATCAGTTTACATCTATTGTATTGGTGGAAACAATTTAATTCCAAAATGATGTAGATTATTTCCTTCCGAATTGTCTGTTCCAGGCTAGTCTGCTACGTGTTGACTGTTCTTGGGCGACGGTCGTTCGTGAACGTGTCACCCACAATGTTTTTGCCTTTTTTTTTATTCACGTGTCATAGGGTCGCTATCACTGATATAATGTTAAAGAACAGGAGCCCAATTAGATTTACAAATTGAAGGAAAGATCCTAATATTATCATCATATTCTGATTTCATAAGTTTATAGATAACAGTTCATTTTATTTATAATTAATTTCTATTTGAATTAAAACATTTTTTTTCATGAAATAAATATTCGCCATATTACGGTTCCTATTTTCGATGTTAAGTGGATTTTTAACTTAACATGTTAAAATAAAATTTATCATTTTATATAAGTTTAAAAGTCATATTATTCTAAACACAGATAGATGTGTTATAACTACATAAATTCCTCTTAGCTTTGTAGCATTTTCTGGTCTGAAAAAGAATATTTTGTCTTTTTAAGTCCTGACTTTCATATCAGGCGGAAAGGACTTTAACTATTCTTATCACAGAAGCCCGGAATGGATTAAAGGTCCGCCGTATTTATATTTTTAAGTTGTGTACTACCCTTTCGGTACATTTTGCATAAAATTTACTGCATTTATAATATCTTTAAAAGTTTTCAGATTACTTAGGAACGCAACATTCTATACCCTGAACATAATTAAATTTTAAAACATTGAATTTTGTAAAATTTTAAAATTTTATGATTGAAATTTTCCGTGATTTTTATACAATTATTGTGACAAAATTAAAATTTGAAAAGGGTTTGTTAGAAAAAAAACAAATTATTTTCATTGTATAGGAAATAGCCTCATTTCGTAATGTGGAAAACATCAGCACTGTGCATGAAATCGATTTTGAGGTTTGTTTTGAAGCAAAAAAAAAAAAAAAAAAAAAAACCACGTTTTGGAATAATCGCAAATGAAGAATTTTTTTTCTCTGCGTTTGTTTACTTGTTCAAAATGCAATTTTCGCACGTTTTATTTATCAAATTTTCATAAATAATGCATCTATGGATTCCACGAAGCTCTCTTTATTTTTTTAACTGAAACTTATTTTTTTAAAAAAATGTGCAAAATTTGAAACACTTTAACGTTTTAGTTATATGGAAAAAAAACCAATGCTCTAAAGCATTTGTAAAGAGAAAAATACGCCGTAGATTATTGTTAAATCAACGAAGAAAGAAAATCA
Organism: Nephila pilipes; assembly: GCA_019974015.1. NCBI lineage: Eukaryota > Metazoa > Arthropoda > Arachnida > Araneae > Nephilidae > Nephila > Nephila pilipes. Next base: position 167,350 of record BMAW01000086.1, on the reverse strand, counting down.
AATTTCTGAAACAATTTTGTCATATTTATATTCTGTTATGTATTATGCGCTGCCGTGTATCAGTCGCAGAATTATTCCTTTCTATTTCATGCTTGTCGTATGCGTCGTCTTAAATGTCCGGAAACGTTTTCCTCAAAGCAATTTATTTAAAAGGAAGCTCATTTTTCTACTTTTACTTACCATTGTTCCATGCCGGAGGAAGAAAGAAAAACTATTTTATATTGATGCATTATAATAAAACGTTTCATAATTTATCCACTTAAGTAATTTTTTTTTGCGTGTTTGGATCTATTTGTTTCGATGCACTAGCATTTTGATTCGCGTTTTTTAAGTAAAGACACACGAATACATACTGTTACGAGGTTGATCGATTTTTAGATGTAGGGAAGGTCCACGCAATTAACAAGCAGAATCTTCCGAAATAAATCTAAATTTTTATTCCGGCCTCTGCAGCAAAACTTCCTTTTAACGGAAAACAAATAACATAAACATATAAATCTATAATATTACAAATTAACAGTTCACATAGTCGAACGGAGTGCTTCAAAATATATAATCGCAGTATCGCATGAAACATAAATATTTTACAAATCTAACAGATACCCACAGTATTTTATATATATATATATTATATATATATGAACTACTCTCTAAAATACAATTCTAGAATCTTCTTGAGTTGTCTTGGGATATCTAGTTTTGTCGCCAAATTTGTTGAAGTGCAAATTTATATCTAAGATCATCCTTGCCTATTCAGCAATACATTTCTGTCCTTGACTGTAACACCTTTTTTCCTGCCACTCTGCAAGGAAGGCAAGAAAATCCGAAATCTCCATAACACAATACAGAAAAATATTAATTTTCGCTGTACGAAACAGAATGTTAAAAGTTTCGATTTCATCATTGTAAAATAAATAAATACAATTAATTTCTATATTTTGGTATTTTTTATTAAATGTTTTATTTATATAAATTTTTGCTGGAACAATTTATTTTGAACTAAACTTTCATGCAACGAATTTTTCGTGTGTTTCAAACAGTTTTCATTGATCGCGCAATAGGAACATAAAAGTTTCGCTATTTATTATAAAGAAGAATATTTATAATACGAAATTATGTTCTTTACGCAACTAGTTTTTTGTCTCAGACTTTTCAGATGATATTTTTTTAGTGAATCTGTACTTGATTAAAGATTTTAATATCTTTAACAAATCAAATTTTTGCAAAATAGCATTTTTTTTCCTTAAAAAAAAAATGAGTTATTTCCCTGCTTTACTTCCCTTTTACAATTTTTAAATATTTAAAGATGCAATTGAAGTCTGATCTTTTCATATGCGAGTTTTTATAAACTATAGCAAAGGTGGACACAGGTAGCTCCCATTGGAAAAATTTCAATCCGCTTTTTTTTCCTTTTCTTATTTCAGAATTTTTTTCAATGAATTTTGCTGAATGAAAGAAGTTCCTTATGTTTTATTCACGCATATTTTATCTTGTGCTTATTTCTTTTTTATGCTTGGATTTTTTTCTATTTTGATTTTAATTAAATTGGTGAACACTTACACACACTGCAAGCACCATCAGCTGACTTGTGTAACGACACCGACTCTAACGTACGTCCCGTGAATATTTCCTTCTCCTTCAATTTTCAATATGTAAGAGTCACTAACCTACACAGTCAGATGAATAAAAAGTCATACAGATGATAACCGAATTATTTTATCCAGATCTATGAATAATCAAAAAATTAATCTCTAGCCTGCTATATCTGTGGATATACCTAAAACGATTCAGAATATAACATTCAATATCATAACCATATACTTAATTTTATTGTACCAATCGGGTTCGAATCCTTATTAGATTTAAAGATGTGAGTCCGATTCACTGACCCTTTGTAGATATTTTCTGCTTTCACTTCTAAAGCACCTTATTCAGCTCTCTCATACATTGATAATTTCAGCTCAATATCTCTACCACCAGCCAACTTTAGGAAAAATTCTTCGCTGCTTCTAAATGAAATTCATCAAATCTATTCACTACTCTTCAATAATTCTAATTTAATCTACATAAGTCACGTCTCCTCAATTGGGAGAGATTCTCAATTCAAAGAACATCACTTTTAAAGTCCCCCAAATGTTAGTTAAAAGGGGAAAACGCGATAGAGCCCCCATTATACGGCGTGCGCAGAATATTTGTTTAACTGAGTGGATGCTCATATTTTACAGTGATGGTGATAGCAGCGAACAGTTTTAACACATTTTACCTCAAATGTCGAAGATTTGATCAAAAGTGTTCCTTTATTTTTTGTTAATGTATTTGTATATATATTTCATTTATACTATCAAAATTTTGAAAAAAATTATTTTGCATCTTCTTTCTCTCGATTTTTTTTTTATTTACGCATAATTAGCATCACTCTTAATATTTTTGTAGAATGTAACATGGGCTCCATCGCATTTATCTCTTCAACTAATACTTTGGTGACTTAAGTGAAGTCTTTTGAACTGAAAATTCTCTTCCAATTGAGAAAACGTCACTTATGTAGATTGAATTAGAATTATTGAAATGTTATGATTAGAATTGAGGAGATGTACATATACACAGAGAAAAATTTAACACTGAAGTTGGTTGGTAGAAGAGATAGTTATCTACACAAAGGATCAATGAAAAAGAACTTCATCTCTAAATCTGCTAAGATCTCGAATCCGACTGGTCTGATATGATAAGTAATTGGTTATATTAAATATTAGATTTTGACGCGTATATGGTATATCCATAAATACAATAGGTTAAAGATTTGATTTGTGATTGTTCACTGATCTGAATAAAATAATTTGGTCATCGTAATTGTGTAACATTTCCATTCATTTGATTGCGCTGATTAGTGACTCGCGCATACGGAGATTGAAAGGTGAAGGAAATTACTACGGGAGTGTTATAAGACATGTATTGCATTATATTTAATGCAAGACCAATCTCTTGATGTTGACTTCTCTGTTCGCTATGTAGTGACCACTTGAACTGCGATGTACAATATTAATAAATACTAATAATTGATAAAACCAATAATTCAATCTCTAGATTTTCTCAGTTCATTCTTCATTAAGAGGTAGAGAGTGTGTATTTTGTTTCTTAATTCTCTTATTATAAGTTTTCCCCCGTGTTTTGTTGTCTCTCGTCAGTTTGAATCTATTTTTTGTGTTGAAAGAACGCGTTTGAAAGTATTAAATTTACTGAAAACAATGTTACGTGCTAAAAGCATAGCTCAAAACTGCGTTAATCCATATAAAAATAGGCGGGTTAGAATATTATACTTCTGATATACAATAGCTATTTATTTACCATGAGAATATGTCCCGATATGTTGAATGAGATAGTCATAGTTACCGAGGCATTTCTGTTTGCTATTTTTTTTTTTTTAAGAAAGCGATCAATTGGGTTTATACCCTTTCATCGAGAGAATAACTGAATCATTTCGCAATAGTTAACGTATTTGTTTTGGCGATATCTCGCTTGTTTTTGTTCCGTAGGGTTTTGAATATTTTCTAAATTTATTCAAGAAAGTAAAGTGTAGACCTACTTCTGTGTGTTGGCTACCTTTGGATAAATTGTTATCGTTATGATTAAGAAACATAGAGACGCAATAATGATCAGCCAAATATCGTTGACCACTTCATTCACACTTTGAAAAAGCATTATCAAAATAAAAAATTCTAAAATCGAAAGCTCTATGCAAAGTTTGGCAAAGAACAGATTTAGCCACCCAAGGTGCGCTTTTTTAAAAATAATAATTATTAAATTACTCAATTAAATATAATAATTGAAGTAAACAATGAAATATTATGAAATAGACAATAGTAAACTTTTCCGAAATAAAAATTGAAGGAAACGATAAATTATTACATTGAATATATTTGAGATAAATGTAATTAAAATTGAAGCAAACGATAAAAAATCGAAAAGTGATCTGGTTCTTCAAAACTAATCTGGTACTCCAAAATTGATTTCTTGAACTAATTTTAATGCTATGTAATTTCTATACTTTGCTCCTCAAATCTAGACTGTTTCTATTTGAATGCAACAGTGTCTCTAAATTCCAGAGAAATCTTTTTTGCTCTTTCGGATGTACTTCGCAGGAACAAAAAATTATTAAGATTTCTCTGGATTCTGAGACATTTTGTTGCATTCAAATAGAAACAATCTAGATTTGAGGAGCAAAGTAGAAATTCCGTAGCATTAACTTTCATGAAATCAAAACGTCCGGTAGCCGAGAACCTTAACCAAATATTATAATGAAAAATTCTACTTTTCTGGTGAATACCAAACAATCGACTTCAAATCATTGGATCCTATTCAAGTAGACTTCTAGTGACGGTTTCCGAATCAGTATAGAATTCCTATCGATCTCTCTAATTCCTCTATATCCCTCCTTTTCTGTTCATTACACTTCTTATATAATAAGGCATATTTCCACTTGTCATGTTTCTTTCAGAAGGGGAGGTTCTCGCATGGTGTAACGCATCCTCAAAGGTTAGATAAAGGTAAATGCGCGTGACAATTAGTTACAACTTTTCTTTACTGACCTGTAATTTCCAGTCTTTTGATAGACGAAATTCTTTCAAACTTGTAAAATAGAGAGGCGTTCAGAAATGTCGGGCAATACTCCGTTCAAAACTAAATTTCTCTGACTACAAACTCTCAAAACTGATATGCGAATTATTTTTCATAAAATAAAATGGGAAGATGAAATAAAAAATATTTGAGATATTATTTATTGTTGGAGAATTAAATAAAATTATATTCCTTGAGGAACATATTCCTAAATTAAAAAATAGTAAAATAGATCCTACAAACTAGAATTATTATTATTAAAAAATCATTTGAAGACTTTTTTCCGTCGATATAATATTGTTAGAAGGAAAGAAAGAAGTTCTCTTGCTTCAAACTTTCAAACCTTCTCTCGGAATTATTTTTTGCAAAGCGGAATTATATGAAATTGGAATAGAGGCCATTTGTGAGAAATTTAAAATGTCAAAATAAAATTAATTTCCTTGATAAACAAATTTCTAAGTTTTAAAAAAATAGTATCGATCCTAACAAACTGGAATCACGGTTATTTCAAATCCTTTCAAACATTTTGACCTACCTATGACATTGTAGAACAGAAAGAAAAAAAAAACTCTCAAAGCTACTCGTAGAATTATTTTTCTCTAAGCGGAATTATGTGATGTTAAAGTAGGAAATATTTGAGAGAAATATGAAAGTCAAAAATATGTTCCATGATTCATATATTCTTATGTTTTTTTTTTTTTTAAAATAAAGCAGATCCTACACACTGGAATCACTACTATTTCACGAATAATCTGATGACTTTTTGCCTTTCTTATGATATTATGGCTTGGAAAAAAAATCATTTTGCCTTTTCCAAGCAATGTAGGTTGGCAAGACATGGATTATGCAAGTCGCACGTTCTTTTGCGTTGGTTGGTACAAGGGAATGTCGTTTCTCTGAAAACGGTCTCTACGAATCCGGTTCACCCGTACCATCCTGAAAAAGAACATTTACATCCGTTCGGATAACAACTGGAACCTTGTTTTTCCCGATTCCAATCCTGTGACAGCGCTCCCTTCTTATAACGGATGCAACCGTTAGGTGTGGTCGGAACAATAGGCGTGGTTTTTTTTCTCTCCCAAACGAGATATCTCACTTGATATTAAAAAAAAATACATCAAAATGCAAATGATAAGTCGTTGGGTAATGTTTATTATTCCTAAGAGTTTCTATACGTCTTGGATGAGGTACCGGCTTGAAGGCCACATTAGATGATTTGAAATCTTAACAAGGTTGCACAAACGCATTGTTTTAGAAATGCAGCAATCGAGAAAAAAATAATTACGTGCACCTAAAAATATATATTGCGTTTTTTAAAAACTTTTTTACCGATAAAATTAATATTAAAATACAGTAGTTTTAGTTAATCTTGAATAAAAACATAAACCGTTTTAGGAATTCACGGCAAGATATAGTCGAGTGAAGAGGGTATAAAGCATGTATAACAACGCGTTATGTAGGATTGCATTAAATATTTACAGTGTGCTCTCTTCGATCTCGCACATTCAGGACTACTGCCGTACCGGACTAGTGATTTTGCTGTATTTGCGACCGTTATCATAGTTTTAACGGAAATATAAAAAATAAATTTCTCTAAATGAAAATTTAATGTGTTAAAATATGTACTTAATGTAATTACGCACATTCTGAACCTATGTACACGATGTAAATATCCAACCAAGTATTTCGTCATTTTAGCAACTACAAAATTAAATTCAAACATTGAAAGGTGAATATTCTTGTATTGATAAAAAAATATAGCTCGAAAGAAAAATCAACACAGCACAACGATAGTTAAAACAAATTGTGAAGAGATGCTTTAGTTACATAATTACGCATATTAGTTTTTTTAGCTCCTGATGAACACCTGCTGAGCTTCGAAAACATTTTATTGCACAGTACGCTGTATTTACACAGTTGTAGTGTTGTTCAAACGTGATACGTAACCCAACGTAAACTATAAGAGATACCGAATTGAATTTAAAAATAAAATAAAATAAATACTTTATTATAATGCTGGATAAAAACATAAGCCATTTTGGAGATTTAATGCACGCAACAGTCGAGTGAAGAGATTAAAATGTATGCAGGGAGGTGCACCGCTCCCTTCAATTTTTTATTAAAATTTTTTTATTCCATTTTATCCGATTAAAACTAGGAATTATAAACAAAACATTTGTTTAAACCTTGTTGTCTTATCAATTAATTGTTTCTTTTCGTTTCTAGAATTATTATAATACAATGTATAAAATACAATGTCATGTTTCGCGGTACGGTGTTTAGACTCGTGAGTCCCGACCATTTCGTAAAGCTTCACAGCAAATAGTGAAAACTCGTGCAGCATGTGCAGCATATGGTATAAGTCTGTGGCGAATGAGTATTTCTATTCTACTATCTGTGCCGTAACTCAACCAGATATAACTAACACTAAGAAGTCAATAACCTACAAGGACAGACACTAGACAAATCTCACACAAATATTTATTCAATAACCTTTCTGTATAATGTTTGATGGATACCTGCTCTTCAGGATAACACCCTAGATAGATACACCCATTCAACTAATACCGAATTAAAAGTGGATAACCAAAATCTCTTCAGTACAGGTTGACTTGATTTCTACGATCACTATCGCCCGTAGCAACTCTTGATCTCGTCTACCACCTGTAAGGCATATACTCAACGCTAGTGCCACTCGACCTCTATCGTCTAATTTTCGATTTGCTTATATACTTTCCTATCTAACCCCTTTCACTTTATTTTTACCTGCCTCTAATTTGCTTAATCAAATTATTATTTCATTTTGGTTGGGAAGAATTTGTTATTTGCACCAATCAATCTCAATTAAAGTCCCCAGGGTTAGTGAAGAGAAAACTGCGAATAGCCCAACGTCACAAGTCTATGATAGACAAAAATAAAAATAAATAAATAAATAAAAAGAGAGACTGAACATTTGACTCTACGATAGACAAAAATCTACAATTAAATAAATAAAAAGAGAGACTGAATATCTAACTCTAAAAAACTTATTTTGCATTAAAAATATTTATTCCCATTCTAAAATTAACTGTACTGTTTAGAATACTTAATAAAATGTTATTTAGCGCTCAAGCAATCTATAAGAGTACATTTTATATTTCGTAATGAATTTTGTAGTGTAATTAGGTATAAAACAAGGCCTTGATTAAACTCTAGTTGGATTTTTGCAAAATATCCTTTTTTGTTGTTTATTTCAAACAAGCCATACTTTTTAATTGAAAGTATCTGAATCATTTTTGACTTCTCGAAACATTTCTATTTCATTTAAATAGATGTGCTTTGTAGTGTTCAGCTCAGGTATCATCCTCGTCACTTGACCGAGTTTAAAAATAAGGAAGTCCGTTGCCAACAGCTCTGATGTTGCTTCTCAGTGCGACGTTAATAAACAATCATATCGCATAACACATCATTACTGAAACTAAACCACAATAAAGTTGGTATAATTTGTCAACTTAAACTTCTCTGTTCAAATTCGCTTAGAAAGCGTCGAAAATTCACAATTTTTTTCAACGAAAATTTTAAATTTTTTTATGTATGTGTTTACTCCCCCATCCCTTTATACTCCGCGGAAAAAAACCCGCTATTTTCGTTGCTTATAATTTTTTGTCCCCTCCCCCCACTCTTAATCCCCCAATTGCAGTTACTTCTTTTCAAATTGAGACCATCAGAATAAAACTTGTTTGTAACTTGGTAAGATTAGATAGAAAAAAAAAAAAAAAAAAGGAATTAAAGTTATCGGATGTTAGGAAACTTCTACATCCGCCTTTGGCTATCTCCGATATTTACTGTTCTGTTGAATAGGTAAAAAGACTCTCACGCGTCGTTGCATAGTTTCCGTACCTTTTTGAAATGAAACTAACTGTATCCACAGAACGATGACGGAGGTTTGTGGTTTTCTAGAACGTAAATTTCTTTTGATAACAAGCATCAGAGTGGCCCTAGTTCGCTATTGCCGGAACTTTAACCTTCAATTGTGGTTTTGAGTGTGCTATCATATAAATAATGTTTTTATTTTTATTAATATTTCAGATTTTCTTGCTAATTCTTGTAAGGTATGTTTTTCTTTAAATTTAGTTACTTGAAAGCGTTTCGGATATATATATATATATATTAGATTTTTTGTTGGTTTTGGTTTTTTTTAATATTGATCTGCAGCATTTTTTAAAAAAAAATCTTTTCAAAAATAATAAAAATGTATTTTGATAGTAAAAAAAACGATCAACATTGATTCCAGATTTTATTCCCCTTCGTTGTATGGTATAATTGCTTATGCCTAATGTTACCAAAAAAAGAGATCATTAATATCTTTCATTAATTTTATCAAAATTCGATAAATTGGTGACGCCGTTAATACTTAGATGCAAACTAAATTATGATAGTAATGGAGATTAATCGATGAAAATAATTGATTCCTGAGATAGACATTTGTCGTTACAAAATCCGAGTGTTTCTCTCTCTCTTTTTTTGAGGAAATGTAGAGAATGCCTTACATTGAAAATGTTCCAACTTTCATTCGAATCCGATTGTTAGTTTCTAAGGTATTCCAGAAAATCTGCTGTAAGGTCATGTGTACAATTACGTCACGCAAACGATTTATCTCAAAAACGATTGAATATTTTTTTATGGGATTTTTTTAACTGACTTTGTAACTTTGTCTGGTTCAAAATTTTAAAAGCTTTTTTCTCACTTTTTAAAGAGCTCAATTGAGCTGAAATTTTCTTTTCACGATTGATTCGAATGACAATTCTGTAATTTAATTATAATTAATAAAAATTAATTGATTAAAAGTAATTATTTAAGGAATTAAATTTTACGCCAAGTTTCTCGCCAAATGGTCACCAAATCCGTCGTTTAATAATTTATCGTTACCTTCAATTTTAATTACACGTAGCTGATATAATATTCATTTTAACATTTTATCGTTTACTTTAAATTTAATTTCATGTAGCTTAATTGATAAACATGATGCTTAATTGAGCTAAAAAAATTTACACGTATTTATTTTAGATAATAAATTTAATAAACGTCAAATAATAAAATAAATTATTAAAACTAATATTTGAATAAATTCAATTTGACCCAACGCTCCCTTTTGCTCTTATAATTTGTGGTATGAAAATGATGTTACCAAAGTGTGAAGTTTGAAGAAGACCCAAGTTCGAAAAACTCGTTTCTTACCAGTTAATTCTTATTCAGTTCTGATTTCTTAATATTTTTTTTTCTAATTACTCTAATACTTTTGTTATTTTTATTTAATTCAACATTCGATATTTTTTGTATCAGAGTGCTTGCTGCTAATTCAAAAACGAAACATATAGTTCCTATTGTTTCGTTTTCGAATACCACGTGTTAAATAGTATCGAAACCGGCCTCTTAAAGAGGATCGTTTGCGATCTCGAAACTGATTGTTTCTTAAATTATTGGGGATAATTTCGCGAGAATTTGGATTTAAAGATTTCAGTATATAGACATACGGTGTAATTCACATTTAATGTAACAGTATTTGATAATTCATACTTTTTTTTTTTTGCAATAATACTACCATTTCCAGTTTTCTTAATAAATTTTTTAGAATTTTTAACTAATAATTGTAACTTGTCTGATCTTTGATCGGTCTAAATATCCGTGAAAAGTGTTGCGTAGAGAATTCGAATCCTGAGGCCATTCAAGATCAACCGTGGAGTGGGAGCTGATGTACGTTAAATGTGTTGTGGTGTGGAAATTTGGAAAGGAAGGGGACTGATCGGGTGTCATCCTCGTCACTTGACCGAGGCTCAAAATTACGACGCCCATCGCCAAAAGCCCACGTGTTGCTTCTCAGTGTGACGTTAATAACAATCGCATTAGTTTCCTTTGATCTGTTATCTGTGGTATCAATTCTATTCAGCTTGCATAGGCATTGAAAAGTCTTTGTGGGTTCTCATTTTTTTTTTTTTTTTTTTGCTGACTGTTTGAGCATATACGAGTAACCTTTTTAGCAAGAAATGGTATTGCTAAGGCAAGTGGATGTTACCATTTGTTTTAAAGGCACCAAAACTAATTTATTCTGAACGATTTTTAACAAGTTTTAATTGCTGCACCGTCGAGCGAGTTGTTGTCGTCCTTTTCCGTCGAGCTCTTTCTATATGCGAGTCTTGAATTCAATGGAAACCAAGCAGCAGTCGAAACAATGGTTTGCCTTCGGTGAATTTGCTCCATAGAAGGCGAAGACATCTCGTGTCTCATCGCCCAGAAAAGTTATGGCGACTTTATTTTGGAGGCAAAGAGATCTTAGGGAAAATAAGAGTTGATTGATTGATTGGTTTCATTAACTTCGTACTAAAAGCAACATGAGGGCTATTGGCTACGGACCTCGTAATTTTGAACCTCAGTCAAGTGATGAGGACGACGCCTGAACTGGAACCATCCTCTCCTAACTTCCACACTGCTTCTACGGGAACGCCAAAAAAAAGGGGATAAGGATCTATGGAGTAAAAACAACAGTTAATAAAACCTTTTCCCACTTCCCTTTTCTTTTCTCCTATTATCATTCCTAACTCAGTTACTTTTTAAACCTCCTTCATATAGATTTCCATTTGAAATTCAAATACCCTGTATGTGGAGGTTTGGAAAATTAGGTGTTTGATTAAAGACACACCTGTCTTCCATTTGTAGATCAGAAGTACAAGATCTCTTTAATACCAACAAGGTGATACAAATTTTAACATATGAAAATTATGTAAACACAGTTAATATTCATTTTTCAACATTTTATAAAATGTTATTTAACTAGACATAGTGATGAAATGAGTGATACAAAACTCCGGAATAGAAAAACAAACGTGTCGTTAACTGTTTAGAATTTATTTATTAAATAATCCAAACTGGCTGATTTTGTCAAATATATTAACCAGTAAGAATCCTGTCGCATTCATATTTTTTCACGTTCAGTATCTGTTAAGCGATTTTATAATTATATATTCTATAGCTTTATTTTTTTAAACAGTCCATGATGTATAAGTGCTATGTTTGATCCAAAAGGATTTAATTTGTTACTCATTGTTGTAGGGGTATCCATGGTTCTGCAGATATCAATCTGATTAAATGTATAAAAGTTTGTTTGTAATATTATATTTGCAAATTAAAAAAATTATGCTTTTCAATAAAATTTAAAGCTTTGGATGAATTGAAATATTTTCACGTCAAAATTTTTAAAAAAATTCATGCATCAGTTGATATGTTGTATTCATTTGATTTTATGCAAAGTTTTAAGGAACGACGGAAAATAGGCACAAAATACACATATTTTATAAACAAAAGCCCCCATGTTTGTCTCATTGTTCGAAAATAATTTCTTATTCATTTGGTTTCTTTTTCAATAAACCGTATTCTAATATTAATGATAATTAGCATTTTTTAAAAATTTCTTAGAATTACTTATATGTTAATTTCCCCCCATTACTAATAAAATGTTTTTGTTAGTGAAGGTCCGAAGTATTTCTTCCCTGTTCATCAAAATATGCATTTTTTAAAAAAAAAATTGGATTTTTTTTTCATAATAGTGAAATACATAAGCTTTATGAAACAAACAAGGAAGAAATAGTTGGAAAAGAAAGGGAAATAAAGATGAATTATGAAAAACAGTTACATTTGTAATGTAATCAATAATCGAGCACGCCTATTATTTAAAACTGTATCCGTTACGACATGTTTAACCTTAATGGTCAAACAATCGACTGTTGCCAACAGTATAATAAATAAAGAGTTCCGTGCAAGGAAAAAAATCATATATATTTCAAAGTATTTCCTTCTGAAAGAAGAATAGAATAAAAAATAATAATAATTTGAGGCGTGCGTCTTTAAGACAAAGATCCTACTAGCTCATCCTCTGAATTCAAGGTTAACAAAGGAAAAAAATTAACTTGCCTAAAAAACAAAATAAAAAAAAAAGAGGAATAATAGTGATAACAGAATTAAAAGAAAAAGAGCCATGTGATAGCCACAAGAACAGACGATAAATTATTTTGTTTCGTCACTAAGGAAATACTTTCTTCCCGCAGACATAATAAAAAGCGGGATGGGGGGAATAACTTCCTCTCCCCCTTTTACCTTATTCGCTTTCCCTATCTTTTAGAGAATCCAAGGTTGCTGCTAGGTAAAGGTAGTAGACATTTACAGTTGTAGTGTAGGCACTTCCTTCTGAATATCGGCGGAAATTTCCTCAGTTAAAGGAAGTGACCTTGTCGTAAAGGGATAAAAGAATCACTCGAGATTTGTTTCCATAGCTGTAGTGTTTTGTGTTCGTGATAAATAATAAGGCAGTTACGCCACATGAGAGATTTTTTTATTATTATTTGTTTTCTTTTCCGTCATGAAATATTATGAAATAACAGTTAAGCCGGAACAAGACAGAAAAAAACATATACACATATATATGCAGCTGATTATCTGTTTTTTGAAAACGTTTATAAAATAATACAAATGTTTAAATATCAATGATTTAGTATTTTTTGTCAACCCGGAAATTACAGTACTACATTCAAACGATACTGAAATATGACATTTAAATTGAAATTTGAACAAATAATGCTATTGTTGCTATTTGTATTTTAAAAACTTGTTATTTATATGTATATTTTCAATACAATGTAGAACTGATTTTAATTATCTAGAAATCTAGAGCTTTCGAATTGTAACATTTCCTTTCAGTCTTCTCTTTTTTAACGTTTTCTTGTCCAAATTATCTTCTCGAAATGAAATTTCCATCACCCAATTCTTAAAATATTTTGCTTTTTTGTTTCTCCATGCTTAAATTTTGGAGTTTTTCGGTACAGAAAATCAACTTAAACTCAATTATAGAATGAAATAATTAGAAAGAGTTTCAATTTTTATTTTTATAAAAGTGCTAGTTAAATTTATGTAAATTACTTTTGTAAATAATCTAATATTTGTTCCATGCAAAATTTTGCAAAGAAAAGATTTGGCTTCCAAAGGTGTTATTTTTTTAAATAATAATAATTATTCAAATTTTCCATAAGAATAAAACAAAATATTATGCTATGAAAATCAAATTATTCAACTGAATATTAGAATTAAAGGAAACGATAAAGTATTGAAGTGGACACTATTTTGTTTAGGTATGAAAATTAAAGGATACGATAAATTATTAAAATGAATAGTTTTTTAAGCAAATTTAATTATTTCTGCCCTAAAATGAAAGTAAAATAAATCTTTTTACTTATTAACATTAATACTTCAATCAGGTGACTACAATTCCAACTGAAACTATTGTGAATCGATTGGAAGAAATCAAATTAGATTTATCAAGCAAGCACTGTGCATTTAATTTTTTATTTTGAAAAGTGGTCAGAGTTGACATTTTGTGGTCGTGCGAAAGCAAAATCCCCTTTGGTGGCTAATAAAGTTGCAAAAATGAATTGAATAAAGGTAAAACGAAATGAAATATTAGAAAAGATGACATCATTAATTTAAAGAATACCACTGAACCTAAACCAAAAAAAAAAAAAAAAAAAAAATGGTGTACCGACAAATGAATTTAAAATATATGACACAAATTAAGAATAATAACATATCCGAGCTAAGACTAGTCCCATAAAAACAATTTGTTATCGTATCAAATTCATGCTCAAGCTATTTCAAACAATAGGTCCGTCTAAAATTCCGTTCTATGTTCTCAGTATTTCTGTTTACTGTCGGTATAATGCCGAACATAAAAGAAATGGTCGTGTTCTAAAAAAGTCTTCAACTCGAATTTTAGATATCTGCATTTCTTTTATTGTAATTCGTGCTGTTGTTGTTTTTCTGTCGTGGGATATTTTCGTTATCAATTAAAGCTACGTAATATGAATACCGAGAATTGTTCTTATATTCGTATCCAATATCCCACTTTGGTAAGTGTTTTGGTTTTGATCATAGCATATATTGTGTAACTATTTCCAGTATCTTAACTTTTCCAAAGCCTGTAAACTGAGAACAAAATATATATAAAGAGCTTTTTTTTTTAAAAAAAAATGAATGAATGAATTATTATTATTATTACCACATGTATAACGAGTATTAAAATTAGATTTTAAAATGTCTATGTTGTTCCATTAGAATTCTGTGAAAATGAATCCGTTGTTCAAATCGTGCTTTTTAATGTCACTTTATATATACAGCAATGTCTCAATTAGCGCGATTCAGTGGTTTTACCGCATTAAACGAATTTCTTTTTTACAAAATCCACACCACATGCAAAGGAGGAGTTTGATTTTGGAGCCATTTTTTGATTGTATAAACAAAATAACACATTAATACAATTTTCTTTTTATGTTTTTTGTATTGAGAACTTCATCTTATGAAGAAACCGTGATTTATGTAAATTAGCATAAATATATACGGAGTGTAGTGAATGAGATATAGAGATTGAAACTGATATTTATTGAGTGATTATATCTCTTAATATAAATAATATTGCCAGTATGTTACAACTTAATAAACCATTTATCATCAATTATTAATTATTTACGAGTGTCTATAAGATTATATCTTCGTCTCTTGAATTCTTGTCTTCATTTATAGGATTTATCATGACATAGTTCGGGTGGTTTCATTATCAAGAAATCAGTCATAAGACTGCTTTCCTCTGAAAATGAAACTAAACAGACATCCTATTGTTTTGTAAATTTTCCTGCACGCTCCATTGAGGGCTCATTTTTCGTAAAAGAAGTTGCTAATTTTTACCTTCTGTAAAAGAAAATTGACACTACTCTAAAAATAAAAGTGTTTGCGTTTATTTTCAATCCATACCATTCATTACACTACAAGAAGAAAACATGCATGAACTGTGCATCTGTAACGTTTAAAGTTTTTTACACACACATATATGCGATAAAAAATAATTTCTGTAATATAAATTAGTAAATTTAAAAGAATTTGTTAATCGCGTTATAAAGAAACCATTCGCCCCGTAAAATATTTTTGTATAACGATAACTACATACAATTATGAGGTACTTAATTTTAAGATTAAAATTTTACCTTCTCATTACAATTAGAGAGATTAAAATCAATAATTTAAGAATTTTTCAGAATCAAGTTAATTTGAAATCAAAATTAAAGGGAACTCAAACGTCCGGGAATCGATGATTGAGGGATCATTGATATAGATTTAAGAGTTCCCCAGTGTTCGGTACGTAGGGGTAACGTAACGGTTTAATTATATTTAAGAAATATCGAGATATATCTGGTTAAAATTAGTTCAAATCAGAAGGTGGGGTGAATTATCGTTCTAGATAGCAGTTGAAATTCGACGCATTCGCAGCATCGCCATGTTCTCAAGTTCTGTTTACTTTCTTTTTATTCGACTGGCATTGCCAATCGCAGTTTAATAAACTATACAAAAATAATTGAGCGTTTGCGACAGTATCGTAATTTTTTAATTATTTTCCCGGATTATCGTAATATTTGATTAATACAAAAATAATCAGATAAAAACTTAGCTTTTATTTGTTTTTTTAAGATCGCTCTCTATGATCCTTCCAGCGTTTCTTAAACTTTCAAAGGCCGTCATTGTACATCTCAGCAGATTGAATACCTTCTCCATATTGCAGGTTACTGACAATCTACAGCTTCCTGAAACAAAATAAATTAACCTTAATAGCAGATATTTACATTATGTACATAAAGGATGAATGAATATGCAGATAAATTTTACCCAGATATCTGGGTTATTTCTTGGTAATCATTAAATCATTTAATTTACTCCTAGGTATAAGAGAATATAGGTGAAACTTGACAGAATCGTTTTGATTTACAGTATTATTTAAACCTGATTTGCAACTGGAAAAATAAAAGTGTAAATAATTTTTAAATAATTCGAGATGAAAACCAACGTTTCTAAAAACATTTTTTATATGGTGGCAAAGATTTATTAAAGAAAATTATTGAAATATTAGTTAAAACTGGTCGCAAATATCTAAATATTGCATTGTTAGGCAAGTAAGAACGGTTCCCAAAATTTCAGAGCTGTAGCTTGGTGGGAAGTTGGTTAAATTAACGATCGAAAATTTGATGACACACTCACACACACGTGAAATACATAAAAACGTTTTAAAAAAACATTAAAACTAACTAAAATTAATTAATTCCTCCAGTAAATTAAATGGTTGGAATGCAGTTTAACCCAACCACCCTTGGCGACAAGAATTGTTTGGCGGTATTTTGCCAAATGTGGCTACACTGTTCCGGTTTTACGGACTTA
This sequence comes from Nephila pilipes, assembly GCA_019974015.1. NCBI lineage: Eukaryota > Metazoa > Arthropoda > Arachnida > Araneae > Nephilidae > Nephila > Nephila pilipes. The sequence goes on along the minus strand of BMAW01000086.1, from coordinate 150,460 downwards.
ACGTTCAGCCAAAAAAAAAAAAAAAAAAAAGAAGTTTGGTGCCAATTTTTGAAATGGCACCAAGTGGTTGGGCTAAACTGCATTATTGAAGAAAATATTAGTCAAAATTTGTCGCAAATGTCTATATATTGCATTGTTAGGCGAGTAAGAATGATTCCCAAAGTTTTAGAGCTCTAGCTTGATGGGAAGTGGGTTAAAATAACGATCGAAAATTTGATGACACACACACACCTAGTGAAATACATGAAAACGTTTTAAAACAGAAAGTGCGCTTTTCGCTTTTGGAAAAAAATTAATATTTTCGTTACAATAAATAATAATTTCTGTGAAAGTATTTTCCTACAGGACATTTAGGACATTGCAATATTTCATTCTCAAGGAAATTTAATTTTTCCTATGCAACGAATATTCTACTAATCACAATATCTTGCAAAAGGGTTTTAAATATTACAAAATAAAAATTAAGCTGCATTTTTTTATTTAAATATTCACGACGCTTTTTCCTGCTAAAAATTTATGATGGTTGCATTTGGATTCTTAATCATTTAACGGAAGTGGGAAAAAGTCGAGTTAATTTAGAAAATATACATATGCAAAACTCATGTTGTGAAACAACGTCAACCTTGACTTTTGTATACAATTATTTAAACTCATATTCTTAGATTTTTTCAAAACTCTAAAATTTTCAAAATATTTCGTTAACATTTTATCTGAAAAATAAAATTTGAAATCTTGATTCATACTCTTAGTCAATGCGTTTTTAATTAAGGAAACGAAAGTGAATTAATAATTTCAAATATACAAAATAAATTCTGTCCAATCGAAATCATTTTGGTTAATTTGAAATACTTCCTATCCGGCATCTTACAGTTTACAAATTATTCACTTTTTATGAAGTTATATTAAAAACATTAATTCCTTCAACTATTAAAATCTATTAAATTTTAAAATGCAACATCTTGCTACCGAAGAAAAAGAAGTGCGAATACGTATAAATTATTAATTTGGTTTAAAAATAACCAATAACATTCATCGATGTTAGGAAATATTGAAACAAGTTCATTTAACATCAGTTTTACATTAGTACCTCAATAATTTTCATAAAATCTGACTTGGTATTTCAAATGCACTGCATTCAGCGTTTCTTTAATGTAGCTTTTTATTGAATTGCATGAATGATCCTTATGTATTATCAAAAAACATTATAAATGTTTATTTCGATAAAGAATTCCACCCCTTTTTGCAATCATTGAATCTAAATCAGAAAGGAGAGATAAAATAAAAAAGATGGATTATGACGGAACACGAAATTATGTTCCTTAACTCTCTGATGCGAATTATACAATAAAAGTAGAAAATCGTTTCGTCAGTTGGTTTTATTGGCGCGAATCGTTTGCAGATATCTTTCTAACGTTTTTCGAAACAAATTATGTCTGAAGTAGAAATTGTGTTTTTCAATTTGGTATTGGAATAAGAAAAACCCCATGTACTTGTCATTCTCTAAATAAACAACATCAAAACACTGATGTGAAACTCAGTATGTATTTTATTCTGTAGTTTTCTGGTAAAGATTTTGGAGAAAGAAACTGCACTTTTGGTTAATTTATTGACTGATTGATTGTTTGATTAACGTCGCATTTAGAAGCAATACAAGGGCTAATGGCGACGGACTTCATCATTTTGAACCTCGGTCAAATGACGAAGACGATACCTGAGCTGGCACCTACCTCTCCTAACTTTCACACCACGTCAACGGGAGGACTTTGGATTCCTACAGATTCAACGTGCATCAGTACCAACTACGCGGCGAGTCTTAAGTGGCATCAAGGCTCGAACCCGCGACTCGATGAAAACCACCAGCCGTCAGTCTGCGGCCATGACCTTTTAGACTACAGCGGTCACAGTTAATTTATCAAATGTAACTCTTTTATATTTTTTAAATCATAACTTCTCAAATAGAGAAATGCTTAATGGCATCATCGTAAACTTCAATAGTGAGTCTACCATATTTATTGAAACCAGTCTTTCTAATATCTGCAATCTAATGTTATGACAGTTTTATACAATTGTGGGCAACGATAGCTGTCCGAGTTGTAAAGATTGTGGCTCAGAAAACCTTAAAACATTTCAGTATCGAGGGAACTCGTATATTGGTCAATATATAGAACTAAAATATTTTGATTCATATTCGCATTTTAATGTATAACTTTAAAGAATGCAATGAATTTACACATAAATAAAACGCAGTAATACGTATAATATAGTTAAAATTAATATTTTTACTTTCTTCCTGATTTAATAAAATTGTAAAAAAAAAATCAATGTTAAACATTCATATTACAAGCACAAAAATGGGAAACGCATCTCTCTCTCTCACACACACACACATACAACTTAGGTTATATTACTTTACGTACGTGTATCTGGAAATTGTCTCACAGTAGGAGAGTTTATCTGTGTCATCAGTTGTGTATATATATATATATATTCGTTTGCAGAGCTATACTAGGGTTGTTCATGATGGATTTCATTTTCGTAAAAGACGGTCTGGTGATAAAGACGATATCTGAACTGATATCCCACTTGTCATACTTCCATACTCCTCGTAAACTGTTGACCAAAACCCCAGTGTTAAAATTATAATGGGGCCAATCCCTGGTATGGTCTTTGTCTAGTGATCGTGTTTTCTTCTTCAAAGAAGTCCATGAGTATGACCAAATAATCACAACCCATATAATCGTTTTTATAACTTTTCCGGTCACCTTCTTTGGAGCAGATTTACCGGAAGCAACTTATTGTTTCGATTGTTGTTTGGGTTTGTATATATAATAAGAATTCGAAGCCTCGACGACTTTGCAACTAACCAATGAATCAGTGTCAAATTTGTTTTGGCACAGTTTGACAGATGGCAGCATGCATTTGTAATACCAATATGCCTGAGCAACGCCACTTGTCGTCAATGCAAATACTTTTTTGAACCATCCTCGTAATATTAGACCTTACCTAACATGCAGCAGGAAAGAAATATGGAGGAAGAACTTATAAATGAAGGTATGAAATATTAGTTTAGATCACTTATCCATTCGTGTAGATTAAAATTATTAGGTAAACTTACAGAAGTTTATTTATAATAGTAGAATAATACAGCACAACTTAATCCATAAGTATATTCACCCAAATTAAGATTCATAAAGATGCTCACAAAGAATTTGATCTTTCGACAGTAATTGGTGCTGTCATGTGTCACGTTAAAGTCATGTGTGTGTGTGTGGTACATGTATTGTCCTGTTTATAAATTATGTACTATTTTACTTTTAAAAAAAGTTATTTAAGTACCATTTAGTCCGTCTTGGAATAAAAATTTGAATTAAATATGTTTTTTACTTATATTTGTTTAACTTTTTTTAGTCTGGAAATTTAAGACTAAAAAAAGCAATTACTTAAGTTACAAGAGCGTGCTAAATTTTAATTCAATTGGTCGTTGTTAAGGGCAAGGCCCCTAGGCCCTTTACTTTCCCCTAGTTCATTGCTGCTTTAGCTTTCTGTAATATTATTTTGTTATGGGAGTTATATGTGTATGCAACTTTTCAACTCGATTCGGATGATGGGAAGTGGATTCGAGTACAAATGTCGAATTCAAAAGAATTTTTTTTACATGCTTACATATGAACATTGCAAGCTAAATGAAAACTTTTAAGTAAGGCTCCCGTCTACCGGCCATTTTGATTTCATGAACATATTGTTAATCCTATGGAATTTCTGCTGCCTCCTCAATCTTTACTATTTCTATGCAAAAAGTGTATCCGAAAGAGCAAAAAATAACGAAGGTCTCTGCGGAATTACGTTTCCTTTCCGAGTTTTAAAAATATTTCAGAATGTTTTTAAGACTGAAAAACACGCCAAAAAGTATAAATAAAATAGGGGTAAAATATATTTAAAAATCGAGGGGAAAGTGCAATCCCGCCGGAACATTCATAAGACGGGAGCCTTTAGTTAACTTAAAGAAACGGTCAATCGTACGATGTAGTCAACTATGGAGGCTCTACTGTATATTAAAATATTGACCAAAGCATGATGATATATATCGTTTTTTCTGAAAATTGCTATTTCTGAACTTTTTCCTGGTTGCTTTTTTGGGCGTCTTTTAATCAATTTTGTACATCTTAAATTAAAATGTTAGAATTAAAAATACTATTTTAAATCTAATTATTTTACCGATCTTACTTATCTGAGGTTCATGAATCAGTATCTAATTTCTTTGCTGATCAATTCATTTTTTATCGCCTACTGTTCTGTCATAATTTTGTATTATACTAATATTACGAAAAGTGTTTTCCATAAATTTTTTTGATTAATATTCGAACACTGTTTTCTCAATCGTTATTATTTCAGATTTTCGAAATATTTTTCCTCGCCAAATGTATTCATTTCCTTATCGTAAGAGATTTTTTTTTCTCGGGGAATTAAAAAGTTAAATAGTGTATTTAGTGAGTAAATTATGCCTACGAAAACGGTTAACATGTTCTTCTCATTTCTATTATTTTGTCTCTTTCTTTGCTCTATTGGGACGATAACGATCGTATGTGAAGGTCAGTCATTGTTTCGATGGATTCAGTAAACAGATAAGAAATCAAAAGTGATTGTGATTTTACTTTAAATGCTTTTAAATTAAGGAAATATAGGAACACTTTCCATAGAAATATAGTTACTTCCTTTGAGTGACTAGTCTACTTCACATGATTCGGAATGTGCACAATTTTCTTTTTGTTCGAACTGATGAGTCAGAGGAGGCAGGTGTTCCGTGTTTCCAGAAAAAAGTATTTTATAAAGTAAGTGAATTTAAAATAATTTTTCTAGGGAGAAAAGTAAAGTATAATATAATATTTCGGCAGAACATATATATATTTTCTTTGTTAATCAGGTTGTAATATTATTTAAAAAAACCAATAGAATTCCACACTTAAATACGATGAAATTGTTCTCTTTAAATTAAATAAATTTTTTTTAATGTTCTAAGTGAAAAAATATTTTTAAGAATTTTTACTGTCTTTAAAAAGTCTTATTGTATCTTTCCTATATTAATAATTAGCGGCGATTTTTCCTTTATTGTGGAATTCATTTTCTTTGTCGCGAGCTTTAATATTTCTTTGAATAATAACTTTTTTTTCAGATGCGACATGAGATGAAACCGTTTATTTTGTTTATTTTCTAGTTTTTAATGATTATTATTGGTTGATTATTATTATTTATTTTACCATAAATATTTTTGGGGATTATTATCAGTATTATTAGTTTTTATATTCAATTGCTCGCATGATATAAGTACGCCATGCATTCTCTTTTTTTGTAACTTTCCGGTAACGCGATAAAATTGCTTTGGTAAAATTTGAATTCCTTCATTATAAACATACCTGTGAATGAAATTAACCCTCTTTGAGTTCGTGTAACTTTCTGGTCACGTACTGGTATATCGATATTTTATTAAATCGTTTTAATTATTCGCAAGGTGGCGTATACGTCTTATCTCGGAGGTAACCAATAATAATATTGATGACGGTTGGAAGCACTACCAACTCCAAAGCAAATATCTTGCAAATTGTTTCCAGATAGAAACCAGAACCTCCTTGTATAATTGACATCATTTGTGCTTCTCTCTCTCTCTGTCAGTGTTTACTAAACAAAATAAAACAAAAAAAGTGCCTGTTTCACTTTCAAACACGTTCATAAAAGCCTGGATTTGTAAATCAATAATGCTTTTTTTGATTAAATAACTATTTTATTAATATTTGTGATTGAGGCGGCTTTGAAACTTTCAGGACACATTGTGCGATTATATAATGTTCGGTATAATTAGGATAAGTCTTGTACTTCCATTTTCAGAGTTATATATCATATGCCCAAAATATAGATACAAAAGTCATATAAAAATAAATGAGGAAAAAGAATAAGACTCATTAGCGGGAATAGATCCGAAGAGTCTTTTTTACGTTCTGGTGAAATCATTCATTAGCGTTTACCTGAAAATGCAAAAATATTATTTACTGTGACGATGAATCATCATCAGCTGAGGAAATTCAGGATCACTAAAAATGGTTTGGCAATCGGTATCCCAATCGAATTATAATTTTCATCGCTCATGGAAAGAAGATTGCTCGGAATATCCTGAATGAAGCTTCTCTCCTGCCGTCTAATTTCGAAAACTATTTGACAGAGAAATTAAAAATATACAAATGACAATATCATTTTTAATTGTATTGTCTATATCACTTCTATAAGCAGAGAAGTGCAAACTTTGTAACGTTGAAGTAGCGTTATTACTTCAACGTTATAAAGTGAATACATAACATAAAAATTGTTTAAATTGGTAATTTTCTTGTTGTTCTGTATATATAGATTTGAAACTGTTAATTTTCCCATTGCATAGGTTTTTTTTTTTGTAATTAAGGCTTCTGTATAACGGCCATTTTAATTTCGGGAACATAATGCTAATTCTATGGAATTTGTACTACCGTTTTCAAATATATACTATTTTATCAATTTGTATGCAATAAAGTGCATCCGAAAGGGCAAAAATTATGGAGGTTTTCTGGCCCTACGGCCAGTTTTTATTTGAAAAAATTTAAAAATACTTGAGATATTTGTTACATAGAAATATCATAACTAAAAATGTGATTTTTTTTTATTTACTGAATATTTCAACATCGGTTTTAGCCACCCAAGGAGCTATTGACTTAATTGGATCACTTTTCGCGTACCAGATCACTTTTCGATTTTTTAAAATTTTTTGCTTAAATTTTAATTACATTTAACTAAAATATATACAATTTAATAATTTACCGTTTGCTTTAATTTCAATTACATGTAGCTGATATAATATTCAATTTAACAATTTATCATTTGCTTGAATTTAATTATATTTAGCTTAAATATATTCAATTTAATAATTTATCGTTTCCTTTAATTTTAATATCTGAAAAGTTTACTATTGTTCATTTCTCGATATTTCATCTTTTACTTTAATTCTTATATTTAATTGAATAATTTAATAATAATTATAAAAATAAGCGCACCTTTGGGGACTAAATCTGTTTTTAGCAAAACTTTAAATGGAACTTTTTTATATTTTTCATTTTTTTAATGAAAAAAATAATACACTGGGTGTCAATCTACCAACATCCTTTATTCTTTCTGTTTTTAGAATATTTTAAAAATTCTTCAAACATACATTCTGAAGCACATAAGCACGATGCTAACTGTAACAGCAAAACAAATCATAGTAAACGATTATGCGATAAAAATCAATTTAGTACTCAAACATTAAAATTACTGCGAACGATAAAATATTAAAGTAGGCAATAGCTTGTTAAAATCATCGACAATATTCCGTTTAGATAATAATAAATTAATATCAGACGATAAATTGTTAAATTAAATGCATCTTGAAAGAAATATAACTATTGATGTCCCATAAAATAGAATAATTCTTCAGGAATTAATATATTCTCAACGAAAGTTTCGAAACGAAGGTCGTTCCGAAAGTAGAAATACAATGTTTGCAGTATGTGTATATGTTTTTGTTAAAAACTAAAATCCCACTCTCTCTCGCTTACAAAAATGCAGCATTATGTAATTCCCTTATTAAGCCTTTGCTTTTACAATACACAACCTCTGAGGAAACTTAACTAAGTTGTAAGATTTGTTGGCTACACCTAATCTTTCATGCTATCTCACTCCGCATATATTGGGTAGAGGATGATTGCTCAATGTCAAGGTTAGAGAGAAGGAGTAGCATATGTATTTCTCTGGGTCACTGTGGCTTTCAAGGTCAACTGACACAGCATGATACACAGAGAAACTTCACTCAAACGGTACTCCTATTCTTTCTTCGTCTGAGAGAATAATAGCCTTATATTTAGCATCGGTTTTATGGACATTTCAAATTAATATTAATGTGTTTGCATATCAGAGGTTTTTTTTTATGATAGAAATAATTCTCTAATGGTAATATTGAAATGGAATGATTGATAACACACCATTTTTATATACATGTAGCACGTTTTAAAATTGATGTTGATGTGTTTTTGCATCATCGTTTATGTCTCTAAATAATTTTCGTTAAATAAAATTGGGATGAAATGATTGATTTTACCCCTTGTAGTATATTATGAGCTGTTGGGAATATGCTTATTTAAAAATTTATTAGAGACTGCAGTTAAGCAAAATTTTAAAAAATGAAGATAATGAATTAAATTTAGAAGCTAATAATTTGAGTTGTAAATAACAAAAAAGAGTAATTTAAATAGAATGATTTTTATATATTAATATATGCAAGCCGCAAGTAAAAGGCAATCTATGATTATTTTTTAAAACAGTAATTAGTAAAGGTAAAAAAAAATAGTAAGATAAGGTTTAAATCAGGTATTACAATTTAAAAGTCAGAAGCTCAAAATATAAAATGTATAAGGGTTTTTTGAAATATATTGGTTAACAAACAAGATGTAAATAATGAAACACACACACACAAAACCATTAAGCTATTTTTTTTTTATAAAATTTAAAAAATTGGATGCATTCCCTTCTGCCTCCGGCATATGGATGTATTAAATTTTCATTTGTTTGCAACTGCTTCTTATAATTATATAAAAACTTTAATACTGTTTTAAAACATAAAATATTGCATTTTTGTACCATTAGTTACTTTCATATTTTCCGGTATTTTCATCTTTAATTAATTGAAAATGAAGCTTTGTGAATTTATTAACTTGTTTAATTTCGAAAGCATGCTTCCATTTGGAATCAGCAATCGGAAATTTATTTATATAACACACAAATACTCAGTTCTTGCTCTCTATCTTTGCAATAAAATGAAAATATGAAAAAATGAATTGGAATATAAATATATGTAAAAAACATTTTTAAATCGATTTGTTTATTGAAAGATGCACTAAGAGGTATAAAAATATTTTTTTTAAATGTGCCATAATGTATAATTTATAAAACCTCGATGCGATTAAATAAGGTACCTAGGTTATTACCGATAAATTGAATTCCATAGCTACTTATATATGTGATCAAAAGAGGTATTAATGTTTCAAGACTTTATAAATTGTTTATTTTACGTTTAAAAATTATTTAGTACTTTTCCATTTCCCCGGCGAAAGCGATAAAGTCGCCAAAAATGATACAAACGACGCCAAACGGAATATGTGTATTCTGTGCGTTGTCGCCAATAAAGTCTGCTTGGCGAGATTTGCGCCAGCAAAATGGAAAAGTACCAATTATTTTGATACTTTTTAATCCATCTTTAAATAAAAACTTGATTAAAAGAATTATTTTTCCGAAATTTATTGAACTCTTTTAAATCTGAAAATTTAAGACTTAAAAAAGGCAATTTCGTAAGTTATTCGTGAGTGCAAAATTTCATTTCGATTGGACGTTGTTAAGTGCGAGGTTTCAGCTCCTAGATCCTGTCCCCATGTGTGTCACTGCTTGAAAACACTATAGTATTGTATTGTTATCGGAGTTATACGTTTATGTCAAATTCAACTCGATCGGAATTTAGGGAGTGGGTTTAAATTCTAGTGCAAATTTTGAATTAGAAAGGAATTTTTTTTACGTACCTATGAACATAGCAAGTTAGATAACAGCTTGTAATGAAAGAGAAACTATTGCACGCTAAATTAGGGGGCCTCAATGTTATACGATTAAATGATTGGAAAAATCTGGATGGCTCAAATGTTGTTTCTTGAACATTTCCGATTGCCTGTTTCCGCCCGTTTGTTTGTTTATTGAGCGTTTCCTGTGTCCTGTTATTACTCGATTGAAAGGTAGTCTTAACTCAACCAAAACGCCTCGTAATTATGAATTGCTGTCAAGATGACGATGTTCATATTTGAGTTCTTAATTCCATTCTCCCACATATCTTGAGGACTTTGAGCTCAACAGTGTGGGTCAAATATGTCATGGCTCAAAGCCTTCACATAAATGTTCTTCACTAACTGTTTCTTAGAATTTTGAGGTACATAACCACTATCTGATTGCTTAGGTTTACTGTGCTAATTTAACTCATTTAGGTTCACATATTTTTAAGAATATTTGAATTATCCGGTGTTCCATATTATTCATAAGATCAGTTATAAGACTCGGCAGTTCAACAGAACCGATATCTAAATTGTATTGAATTCGGCAGAGTTCCGTAAAAGATGGGCTAACTTTTTTTTTAATTCTTAGAACAGTCGTCAATGAATTGGTTACTAAACTAAATGAAGTGATAATTGTAAATGCCAAGTTTGGCTTCGTATCTTGTGTGAAAAGATGCACTTAATTTTTTCTCGACTCCTTCATATTTCATGTTTTGAATAGTTTATTTCGTTGAATATTTAGGCAAAGTATATTAGTTTATTTTATGTTTAAACAGCTGAATTACTGTTATAAATTTTTTATACGAATGATTGAGGCTTTGCTTTATTTATTGCTCATTACTGCTTTTATATTTTGTGTGAGTATAATTTTTTATAACGTTGAACAATATTCCAAAGTTTTGAATTCGTCGCCATAGTGTTAGTTTTTATTGTAGCCGTGGCGATATATATATATATATAAAGGAAATTTGTAACGATTCAACTTTAATCTGCAATAAAATTTCATTGAAAAATAATTTAATTTCCTAATTTTTCCCATTCTCGAACTCGAAAGTGATAGTTCATTCTTATTTTCCGATACAATTCCAAATTAACCTTTAATTTATGCGATCACGCCCTTATAAAAATCTGCTGAACTTGGGGTTCTCACGATTGAAGACTTGAAGAGATATTCCCTACTAGGCTTTTAGAGGCCATTAGTCCCTCAAAATCCCTACATCCCTACATTGCTCGTGATCTATCACGAGCAATGGTGAATATTCCTTTTAGAAAAACGAAGGTAAGGGAAAGTTTGATTTTTTCTGATCTCTTCTGCGCTCTTTAGCTGTAAAAAGACGAAGTTGAACTACAGTCTTATGGATATTATGTTGTCTCTCTCTCAACTAAAATAAATAAACAATCATGAAATTTGAAATTCATCGCTGTATTTAATTTCTAAATTACTATATATATATATACACAAATTTAGAATTATGATTTTTTTTTCCTCGTAATTTTACAATATTCAAGTGCATTTATGATTTGCTTATATATGTAAAATGTAAATATAATATTAGATACTAATTACGTATGTAAACTATTATATGAAAATATTCAAATCATTCGTGAATAATAACTATTAGAATTATATAGCTATTAATAATAATTAGATTTTAAGAATTATTATACAAAATGGGCAATAAACAGCATAGCTTAGTCCGAATCCAAGATATGAACAGACATTTTTTTTTGAAAATTAGTATGAACTAAGAAGATAAAGAAACAAAGCAAAAAGATATACGAGTAAAGTAACTAAAAGTATCTGTTTTACGCTTTGGACTAAGATTCTGTAAGTTGTTTTCATATATTTTATTATGATTTTCCTGTGTTTTTGGTCCCTTTTGTATCATAATTTTTAAAACCTAATAAGTATTAAATGGTTTAGTATTCCAATGTTCCAATATAGTTGTAATTTTTGAAAATTTTCATAATTTTATTATTAAGTGCTGGGAAGGGCCTGAAGCTCTTAGTAAGCTGTGAAAAGTTTTATACAGTCCTCAAAATAAAAAAATACGTTGCACATGAATGTAGATCACATACTTAATATTCACGATCAATATTAAGAACCAGGACATAAATAATAAAGTATGTGATAAACTATTTTATTGGCTTGTCAAAAGAACAAGATAATAACAATGTACTACAAAATTCTAATTACATATGTAAAATATTCAGTAAATTATGCATCTCAGTAACTATTATTTTTTTTTTCTCTCTCGAGCAAAGAATGATTTATCTTAGTTAGCCGTAGGATACGTGAATCAAGTTTTGAAAAAATATATTAGTTTATGATGGAGGAAATGCGTGCGTTTGTATTCTTTAAAAATTTTCGGGAAGATACTATTTAATTGAGACTGAAGGGGAAGTACGCGTCTGTGTTACTTCCGGCTGGTAGTGATAAAAACCGCCTACAAACTAATTTGGAATGTCTGGAACACATCTCTTACTGCTTATCACGCTATCTTCCGGATCGAATTTTGATTGGATACCCATGTTATAAAAGATATGCACAGGATATTTTATAAATAAATATTGAATAAGTATTCTTTATCTCTTCTGCATAATGGATAGGATATTTTCTGTTGTATTGCTGTTTATTTTTTTGAAAAATTTGTTAGAGGCTTCAGATCACTTAACTGGGCAATGTGATTTTAAATGAGTGAATGAGATTAGTTTTTGTGGAATCTCCTATTAATGAAATATTCTGTATTTCAATTGCCTTTAATTCTCGGGGTCTCATTATGTAGCCAATTTGATTCTGCGTATGGAAACAAATTTCGATACGTAGATTGCTTTGCAAAGTGAAACAAGTATTTTCTTTCCGAACTGTTATTCAAAAGTTCAAGGAAAATAAGCAAAATCGAATATATGTGCATTAATTTTTTTGTATCAGTAATTATGTGATAATCCTTTTTTTTTTTTATTTTTTTTTTAAAAAAAAAAAAGTCAGTGGCCATTATGTGGAAAATTTATTGTTGTACAACGGAATATTTTTGTAACCCAGGGATCATAATCGCGAGATCATAGCCAGCGATATTTCCGTCGAGCCGTGTGTTCGATTCATGAACTCCAATTCATGGAGTTGATGAATCGAACACATCGGCTCGTGTGTACGGGCCGATGTTTGTAATATCTGCCGCTGCTTAAAGTCCTCACGTTGGTGTGGCGTGAATGTGGAAAGTGGGGACCAGTTGAAATGTCGACCTCGTCTTCTGAACCAACTTAGAGGAGGAGGTTGACCTCCGGGTTTCGAAATTGTAGACGTATTTGTTGAAATGGACAAAATTTTTATTCGAGCAGAAATAGACAGTGGAAAGAATTTAATAAACAAGCATTCGGTTTTTTTTTTTTTTTTAAAAAAAAAATACCATCTATAAATTGAAGGAAAGTAATCCAGTAGAATCTTTATATATTGAAGCTTCCTTAAATTTCTATTCTTTATTTAATTTTTTTTCTTTATATTCTTAGTGTCGCTATTTTGTTTTACTGTATCGAAATTTTTTGCATATAAAAATATCACTTTTTTTATATACTGGTTTCAAAAATTGAATGATTAACAGAAATTTTTACGATCGAACTTCACTATATGAAATATATATATATATATATATATATATATATATATATATATATATATATATTATAGGATTCAATTTCCTTATTTTCAACAATTGGGGGAATTAATTTGCGTTTACTTATTTTTGAAGTATCGAATTTTTTGCCCATCGAGAAACATTTTGCTATCGAATTTTATGCAAGGAAAAATAAAAGCAAATAATTTTTTTTGTTTTCAACAGATATCAAAACTCAATTGAAACAAATTACTGTTAAATCTAATATATACCAATTTTTTTTTCATAAAATCCCTACCAAGCGAAATACTTAAATATTTACTTCATTACTTAGAAAATTTGATTCTATAAATAGAATTTCTATTTTTAAAAAAATATAATTAAGTCTTCTCACGTAAACAACGTCATTTGCTGATGCAACAGCAATATAAAAGAAATGAAATAATTTGCAATAGATAACTTTTCATAATTATTAAATACTTCTATGTCGATCATTCACTTATAATTATCCTTTATTCCTTATAATTTATTATTATTTTTTTTTTATGTTGATAAAATCGGGGAAAGTTAGAATTTATGTTGGAAAAATATCAATTTTTTTGTGCGATTTGTAATACACACAGAAAAAAAAACCAATTATTTAAATTATAAATTTAATGTGATATGACGACATATTTCATTTTGCATTCATTTGGTAACCATATTTAAAAGAATCGAGTACTTTCATTATTTATAACAAACTATGTACTAAAGGAAATGCTTGTTTTCAAAATCACTTTGTTTATCAAAAACAATAATGTTTATATTTCCATTGGCTAATAAGAGGAAAATTTTACTACCAGAAATAGGTTCTTAATAATATGTTTATTGTATCATTAATTATCTTTTTTTTAAAGTTTTTTTGGCACCTGATTAAAAAAATATTTGGCACACCTTCGTCACCTCAAGTATTGATTTAAAAAGAAAATTTGCTTTTATTAATATTATTATCTAGAATGCAATGCTGTCTTGTGACGAAAACTACCGAAGTTTCGTATTTTTTGTGTTGTGACGTTGTTTTACGGAATGAAGTTCTAAATATGGAATAGTTTCTCGATCACATAATATAGAAATAATTCATTCAGATTAGGAGAGCATTGAATTTTATTTCATGTCAGTTTCAAATACAAAAATATAATTGAAAAGATATAAAACCAAATTTATAACTCAAATAATTTTAATAATGCTTAAAATCTTAGAAAATCTAATTTAGAGATCTGAAATTCACTAGTAAAAGTCTTTGAACTTTTTCCCTATATAGATATATATTAATTACATCAATTGTTATTATTCCTTTGAGGTGTTAAACAGCAAATATGTTTCATAAAGATAATTTTATTATTTTTATTTTTGATTAGTATTAATGTTTTAATTGAGCACATAATTTAACATGTTTATGATTTATTGTAAGTGAAAGGTTTCTTTAACCTCTCGAAAGAAAGAGATACACCTCTTTCTTTACCATATTACCTCTTTCTCTTTAGAACCAAGGATCCCTTTTCTACCCTCATGGACTTCTCTTTGTTTCCTTTTGTTTGTTGTTTTCACCTTTCTAATTTAAGTGACGCATTTCTTCTATTAAAAAAAAAGGTGTCGACATATCCATTGAAATGTTAATAATTAAATATACCTATGATGAAACAATAAAAAATAGGCATATACTGTTAACACTATCATGTATCTTAATACCTTGAAATGTAAAAGAGAGAGAGGAATAGCATTTCAATTAAATTTCAATTCGTTGATATGAATATTATGAAACATTTCGTTACTTGTTACAGTTAATAAACAATTGAAGGACTTGTATATCAAACAAAAGTAATGTAATCCAAACAACTATGATTGTGTATTAAAATTATTGCGTGTTAAAATATTGCTGTATGTTTAAAATGAATGGCCTGGAAAGTACACAGATTGTAATGGTCATGGGCTATATGATCGTTCATTAAATGTTGATTTTTACATTTTTAAAGAATGTTGTAGTAAAGCAATTTAATAATTGTTGTTCGGTCATCACGACAGATGGCGCTTGTAGCTCTTCACCTAAATATGTATGTAACTAGAATAAGTTGTGAGAAGGAAAAAAGATGTAGACGAAATAAGGTATAATTAGGTACATGTCAGCAGTTTCCAATCTGGGAGGCGCCACTGTTTTTTAATAAAAATTATTCATAATTATTCCAAAAAAAAAGATGAAAAAGAATGTATTTAAAAAAAAAATGTATGCACGTGTAGGCTATTGCAAAACATTGTTATAACTGTTAATTGTAACTTTTATTTTTATGTAATAAGATTTTATTATATAAAATATGATTATCATTGTATTCATTAAATTTAAAAAGTGGAGAGGCGCAGAATTTTTTTTTTGCTTCGTAGCAAAGATGTCGGAAATAGTCTATGTTGTAGATTATATCCAAATACTTCTTCATATTGAAAATAGTGTAAAATATAGTTATTTATTCTCCCAATTAGACTGAGTTAATCTGAATTGTGTAACCGAGAGGTTATTCAATTGTTAGAAATTTCATTCCGTAAAAAAACACAAAAGAATGATATTATTAATTAATATCATTTACTTTTTAAAGATTATAGTGGTACAAAAATATTCACTTATATCTATACCACTGAAATAATTAATAAAAATATGAAGTAATACACACACACACACGAAATAACATTCTTCAATACGAATTTCACAAATATTTAAATTATAAAATTCGACAATTTAAAAACATGTATTTTAACTGTAACATATTTTTGGAGAAAAAATAGTTGCCAATAGTAAATATTTTTTGTTGTGACTTAGGATTAAATAAGTTGCTTTTGTGACAGTAAAAAAATGCTAAATAATTAACTATAATAAGGTGAATAAATACTATAATCAGAGTTTTGAAACTTCAGATGATGACTTAATTTGATATTGATTCAATGTATTAAATTCTTTTTATGGGAACTAGGGTCTTTAATGCAGATTATCTCGTATAACCACTCCCTCCAAAAAAAAAAAAAAAAAAAAAAAAAAAGAAAGAAAGAAAGAAATAACTGTAAAAATTTATTTCTAAGAAATTTTCGCTGATTTTAAAATGCCACTTTTTTATGTCGTGTTCAAATTTCGTCTTTTACAGAAATTACATATACATTGCTTGTTGGAAAAAATATTGAAAAATTAGTTGATGAAAATTTAAATATTGTTAAATACTCTTTTAAACATAGTATTAAATTCAAATTTATGACAATAATATATTCCAGATGAAATTTTGTCTAATTGTTGTTCGGAAACTTAAGGTAATATAATACCAATCAGAAGGGAGGTCTATGATTTGTTTGATATAAAAGAATGAGGCTCGTTTTAATTAATTTTGGCTCAACCTCTAATGAAATTGTATTATTTTACCTGACGAGAAGTTACTATAGAGATAAATATTAAACAAATGAGAACATTTATGATATAATACGGCTATAAAAGGCAAACTTTTCATTGAATACTCAATCCGCACAACCTGTTTTCATTTCTACGTTCTTTAAAAACCTTTTGCATTTCTTAACAACTTCTTGTTCCACTACTTAAGAGTTCTATAAACTCAACAAATATATGTGTTCATTAACATTTCTTTATGATTGGGCGTTTCCAATTTCACGAATTACTAAGTATGTTTTTTTTAATCTTCTGCAGGAAACAATGTAACTGATTCGTCTAGCTTTTGAGCGAATAACCTCATGAATGGTTGGCGCGTCTATGGAGTGTTCGCCATCTATCGAACCTGCCTACCTCAATCTGCCGGGTTGGCGATGTGTACCAGTTTATGCCGTCCCTCTGTCGCCAACTTCCAGAACGTCGCCAACCAACCACACACCGCCGCCAATAGAAGCGCACAATCTTTTGCCGCCCAATATACGTAAGAATTCAAGCTTTTAATATTCCCTTGGTTATTTTTACTGTCTTAATTGTGGTATTTAATTGTTATTTCAAGTAACTGATGATTTATGGGAATTTCATTTCTTTTGAGTGCATTAAAAAACTTTCATTTCTTGCTAATTTATTTGAAAAAAGTGCATGTTTAATCTATATAGATAGATTTTTTTTTCTTTATGTAATAAGGAAAACTTATGACATAGTGTTCAAGTCTGATTATTAAGAAACAAATATCATAGAAAATTATAAAATGTTGTATTCTTTTGCGAAATATTATTCACACATTTGTGAATAAAATGTTTATAATAACATTATCTATAAAACATAACTATTATCTTCTGAAAATTAATAGTTTAATTAGTTTAATGATTATAGATTATTGTACTGTGCTTCTATGACTTGATTAACGTGCCGAAAGATTCATAAGGTATAATTGAAAGCTGCCTCATAATACAGCATGACAATGTTTTGAAAATTAAAAAAAAAAACTTCCAAAATATTACTTAAAAGGGAATAAATAATGACTTTTAATTATATAATTCAAACTTTGAAATAATAAATTCATTGTCTGTAAGGTCTCTTAACAAATTTGCAGGGTTTTCTTATGTTTAAAATAAAAGTCGATAGATGGCAGCACTATGATATTACGTTTACGTTGCGTAATTTCCTTATTTATTGCTCATGATGAATATATGGAAATAAATTGTAAAAGTTTGAAATACAGGTGGAAAACTTGCAAAGCTAATGAAATATAAATTATGTTCAATTAATTTTGCTGTAAAACATTGTTCAGTTTGTTCGATTTCTTATTAGTGAATATAGATTTTGCAAACAGTTCCGTAGAATTGAAGAAAGACTTAATTTTATGTTCCTAAATATTGTTTGAGAAGTCATTTTATATTTAAACTATATATTTTATATTTAAACTAAATTATTTAAAAGTCACGAACTCATGCTTAACTTGTTATGCTGAGACCCTTATATATTCTAGATTAGCATAATAAAAATAGATTAGCATAATAAATTATATCTAGCATAATATTGAAGTTTTCAATTTTTATTTTAAAAAGTCTCTCATCGTTTATTTGTGTAACTTTGTAATTATTTTTCTAAACCAGATATTGTACATTTTAAATCAATGAATAAACGGTTTTGTTTAATATTCAATACGATCATTTTGCATGTTTCATGCAAAGTAAAGAATACTTTTAATATTCATTAAACATTCTCCCAATACATTTTTATAAAATAAAAGAAAGTTTTTGTTGTTATATTAAATTAATATGTTGAGATTTTAAGGAAATCATGTTGAAATTCTAACTTATACGAACAAAGCACTATTTTTTGTTCTCTTTCTTTAGTTAATTTATTCCTATTTTATTTATGGCCAGTCTATTTTAGTGTTTTTAAGCCTCAAGTAATACTTTATTAATTTTACAAAGTCATTAAAATCTAACTTTAAATCAAACCGATTTTTTAATGAACTTAATGACAATAATATGCAAGACTTAATTCTAATAGAAATATGGAATAAAATTTCACGCTCCCTATCCTTTGATGCATATAAATTTTAAAGGAATCAACAGTAGAAAATAAATTAGCATTTAATATTACAGTTAAACTTATCCCAATCCTCTTTTTATTATATGTAAATCATCTCTCGCTTATAGGTGGGTGACAAAATAACTTGAACATACCCTTTTGAAGTAGATAACGACCTTTATTAATAAGGGGTTGGAGCTACCTCTGCCTCTATTGTACATTGCATGCGACGTAGATTGTAGGCATTGATGACACGCACAACAGTTTAAGAAATTTAAAGCCATTTCTTGTATAGAGCGGTCTAGTATCCTCAACTGACACGTATTGGATATCGACTACGGATGTTGAATTCCTAATATCCCCAAAAAAGTTCAATCATGTTCAAATCGGGAGACTGAAGAGGCCAGAGGTAATGTTATATTTCATCAGCCTGTCTTCCAACCGTTTTTGAACACATTTAAGAGTGTGGATAGGATTCTTTTCGTCTAGAAAGAGCCTTGTTAAGTAGAGAAAACACTGTGGACAAATGGAGGGAATTCATTGGTCAGAATGCTCCGATAGTGTTCATCCTGTTATCCTCCCACTCAAAAGAACAAGTGGGCCAAGATCACACCAATGAGGGCACATCAGATCAAAATAGAGCCGTTTCCGTGCTTTGGAGTCGTCAACAGACAGGCAGGATTATACGATCTACACTCATAAACTTTGTGATCAGAAAGAAGTTAAATATGGATTCATCAGATTACTTGATGTCACCATTGTGGGTTCCGCCCTCCGCCCCAGTGGTATTATTTGAAAGCATTGCGGTGACTCTCCAAATTCTTCTGAACATGAAGTTCCCTTTGCGCAGTTCTGGTGGGAACGAGATCTTGGCTATGTCTGTTCAGGTCGGATGATGCGCTCACTGTGATATTTTACTGATGCCATGTTACTGTCTTTCATGAATTTTGTCATAATGGCTGATACTTCGCTTCTTCTACACTCCATGACATTTGCAATTTCTGTTACGGAGTTTCGAAGCAAAACGCCCTGCAATTCCCTTTGGAGTTCTGTCAGTTCCGGCATTACTGCATCTCTTAAAGCGGACGAAAAGCACATGCAACTCGGCGCACGCCCTCTACAATAGCTATTAATATTCTAATACCTTTTCTTCCAATACTCCAAAATAGATTTATGTGCCACATGGTGCGGTTGTATAGTTGCTGTGATTTGCGATCATAGGTGCTTGTATTATTTTATCACCTACCTGTACATAAAAATTAGGTGAATTTGAGGAATGGAGATACATTTTAATAGCTCTACGATAGTAAATTTTCATAAAGTATATTTAATACTTGTATTAAAGATTCATAATTATTTTGTCATGATATTCATAATTTTTTTCAAAGATTACGTGTTTATTTTTAGCTCAAGATCCTCGTCAATGGTCGAGGCAACACGTGTTCACATGGCTGGAATGGTGTGTAGAGAATTTCTCCCTCCCTCCCCTGGACATAGATCAGTTCTACATGAACGGTGAGTCATGTTTCAAGTGTGGACATTTTTCGTTTTCTTCGAAGAAACGTCTGGACAGAGAATTGTAGAACGGTCGGTTGTCCGTAAACCTCATAATTTTTTATTACAGGGTCCCCTAATAGTTTCCCCCAAATATCTCTAGAAATAATGATAGAATTGTAATGAAATTTGAAATATATGCTATTTACATCATTTCCTACTTAATTCTGTGAAAAATTAGATTCTGTAATAAAAAATGTGTTAAATTAATTAGTTAATCAAGTAACTAAGACTATAACTTAATTCCATTTGAGCCATTAACATCAATTCTAAATTTTGTACTGAAGCAAAGCGGGGGAGTGTCACAAAGTAGTTGCAATTACCATAGAAATGTATTCGGTTCAACCGTTTTCAGCAAAGCATTTTGTTGAAGGCGTAGGTTTTTGAGATTAAGCGTTACAAGATTCACTAGCATTAGATTATAGTTGAATCAAGAAAAACCTTTTAATTATTGCATCACTGTTAGTAAATAAACGTCACTCTTAGAGCGGGGTATCTTTAATATGAAATCATGAAATCCCAAGAGGCCCATGGAAGATTTTCAGTCAGTCAGTTTAACTGTTTAGGGAGCCTACTTTTTTTGATAACTATAGGATTTGACTCAGAATGATCTTTCCTCTCACCCATGAGGCTTACTGTATTTGGTAAACACGGGAGACTTGCAGGAAATACGGAAAAAATGCCCTAGCGTTCTTTCCATATTTTCGACCTCATCCTTGTTAACTAATATTTCCTTCCATTATTTTGCATGCACTACACAGATATACAGGTTTGTCGGAATTAAAATTCCCCTATTCAGAGGAGGTGCAAGGTTACTGTAAAGGTCATTATGACATGAAATTTGGACAACAGACACTTTGTGGCGAAGGACCTCTACCCGACTCTTGTGCAATAACTCAATCAAATATAACTAACACTAAAAGTCAATAACCTACAAAGAGAGACACTAGGCAAATATCCAACTATTTATTTAATAGCCTTGCAGTATAATGTTTGATGGACACGTGCTCTCCTGGATAACACCCTAGATAGATTCACCAATTCAACCAATACCGAATTAATAGTGTCTTACCAAAATCTCTCCAACTGAGGTTGACTTGGTTTCTCGACTCCACTACGATCATTATCACCCGTAGCAACTCTTGATATCTACCGCCTGTAAGGCATATACTCAGCGCTAGTGCCACTCGACCTCTATCCTCAAAATTTCCCTTTGCTTATATACTCTTTTACCTAGCTCACGTCACTTTATTTCTACCTGCCTCTAATTAGAATAATCACGTTTCATTTTGATTGGAAAGAAATTGTTTGTTTCGTGCAATCAATCTCAATTAAAATCCCCAAGGTTAGTGAAAACAAAATTGGGACTAGCCGAACGTCACAACTTAGATCACGCACTCGAGATTAGTTACAATTTTTAAAAAATAATGTGAGAGACATATAAGAGATGGAACTGAAGCGCAATTAAATATTCTACAGGCGTTATATGTGATCCGTGTTCTCCATAACCTTTCCCAAGCGCGAAACAGTGTGTTTCACAAAGGAAAATTTTTCCGTTAGTCCACATTAATTTCACGAGCGTGTCGATAAATACAGTCTTTCATATGTATCAAGGTATGGTTTCTTCTCCATAGAATTGATCCTTTAAGAATTCCCATAATTAGAACTCGCACAGGCTGAGATCAGGTGAGAGAGGAGACATAGCTACTGGAAAACAGCGGCTGATCACGAATGCGTGGGTTATAGTGAAAGTTTGCTATAACAGTTGTTACATGCCAAGATGAACAGGGGGGGGGGGAGGGTGTACTATACAGCATAAAGAAATCTTGTTCTGGAGGAGGGGATT
This sequence comes from Nephila pilipes, assembly GCA_019974015.1. Taxonomy (NCBI): domain Eukaryota; kingdom Metazoa; phylum Arthropoda; class Arachnida; order Araneae; family Nephilidae; genus Nephila; species Nephila pilipes. The sequence continues at coordinate 128,314 of BMAW01000086.1, read as the reverse complement.
TTGCTGCAGTTTTGGGATCACAAACGTTGTTGTGTGGGCATTTTTAAGAAACCAGGTCCATGGAGAACCACTCGCAACAACAATTCGTTACAGGCCACATCACGAACATAGTCCATGTATTAAAAGAATAATTGAAAACTTTGAAATGTGAAGAAAGCAAAATCATATTCAATGAGGTCTCATTGGACCTATATTACATACATAATCTGTAAGTTGTACATAGGAGCTTTTCTGAAATTAATGTAAAAAAAGTAGTGTTAAACACTATCAATTTCTAAGCACTAAACATTGTTGAATTTAATTTGTTTCGAATTGGACTTTTTTGCATTTAACAACTTACGGAAGATAACACATGGATCAATAAGTCCCGAGACTAACATTAAAAACAACATTTTTTTTGCAAAATTTTTTTTATTCATCAACATAATCACCTTTTAGGGTGATACAATCGTTCCAACGCTTTTTCAATTTTTCAATACCATGTTTATAAAAAAAATTATCTTTCGCTTCAAAATAAGCTTCAGTTTCAGCGATGACCTCCTCATTTGAGCCAAATCTTTTTCCCTGGAGCATTTTTTTAAGATAAGCAGAGAGCCAGTAGTCACTGGGGGCTAAATCTGGCGAGTATGGGGGGTGGGGAAGCAGATCAAAGCCCAATTCGTTCAATTTTGCCATTGTTTTCATCGACTTGTGGCAGGGTGCATTGTCTTGGTGAAAAAGGATTTTTTTTCTCTGCATGTGCGGTCGTTTTTTTGCGATTTCCTCCTTCAAACGCACCAGCAAGTCAATATAATAATCACTGTTGATCGATTTACCTTTTTCGAGGTAGTCAATGAAAATCACGCCATGCGTATCCCAAAAAACTGACGCCATGACTTTGCCAGCTGACTGCTGCGTTTTCGGACGGCTTTCGCCAGCTGTGCGCCACTCAGATGACTGCCGCTTCGACTCTGGAGTGTAGTGATGTATCCATGTTCCGTCCATGGTCACGTAACGACGCAAGAAATCTTTTTTGTTGCGAGTAAATAGCGATAAACAGCTTTCTGAATCATCGACTCGTTGCTGTTTTTGTTCCATCGAAAGCAATCGCGGCACCCACTTGGAAAAAACCTTTTTCACTTCATTTCAAAAAACCTTTTTCAGTAAATACACTTCTATATGATATCTGTGTCATCTCAGCAATCTCACGGAGCTTCACTTTACGATCTTTCATTATAATTTTTGTCACTTCACTCACATTTTCCAGTGTAACGGCTTCCACAGGTCTACCCGAGCGTTCCGCGTCATTTGTGTCGGTACGACCACGTTTAAACTCGGCAAACCACCGACAAATCGTTGCTTTTGATGGACAAGAGTCCGGGTAACATTTTTCAATCCATTGTTTCGCTTGCACGGTGTTTTTACCCATTAAAAAACAATGTTTTATCAGAACACGAAACTCGTTTTTTTCCATTTTTTAAACAAACTACAAAACGACTTTACTCCAACCTCGATAACTCAGCTGTTTCTGGTCCGATCGACTTAAAATTTTGACACGTTTCAAGCAAAGATTAGTACTCTAGAAAGACTTGGTTACTGGTTTACTACGAGCGCCATCTCTTGGTTAGTCTCGGAACTTATTGTTCCATGTGTTAATTTAACATTTCGAGTAATGTTAAAGCTAACCTACTATTTAAGCTTATTAGCTTTCACTAGATGAAGCAAAAATTCCATGAATTGTGATTTTTAGCTTTCATTTAGAGTGACAAAGTTAAGTATAACTTATTTCACATTTATGCCCAAATAAAAGTATGGTCTATTGTTTTACTAGAGAGGAACAAATGCCAACCGCATAATAATATAACTATAAGATTTATTTTAAATAAAAATCTGCCAGGAAATGAACAAAAGACCATTTATAAAATTTTAAATAAGTATATAAATACTATTTTTCTGAATCATATAGCAAAATGCAATACATGCACATCTCTCGCATATTCATTTTTAAGAAATACAGATGCATCTATGTTTCATTCTTTTGTTTCTGAGAGCGATTTAAAGAGAAATTTCTCGCTAAAAAGATGTGTTTCAGATATATATATAAAAAAAAAACCCTCCACTATGATCTATTTTTAAATTTTCCTTTATTACCGCCTTGTGTGCATGAATATTCGGTCTGTCTCGAATGTCACTGAAATATAAATTTAGCTCAGAGCTCCAAGTGAAATAAGCAAAAGAAAGCAAAGAAGACAATGTTACTTTCATCATTTCATTTTCATGACTCAACACAAATGTTGTGAATCGACAGATTAGCTTCTTTACTTACTTATTGTCTTCGTCGTTCTAGTTATTTTTGAGCTACTTCTCTTTTCGGAGAAAATTTAATTCTTTACATATATATTTTGTAATTTGTACAGATAATAAATATGTGTTCTATCTGTTGTTTCTAGTTGGATATTTTATATCACGAAGCAGAATCTTTTGACTTAAAAAAATAATGATTTTACAATTTTTGAGAACTTCCAGTAGGTTATGACGCTATCAATACTATGAAATGTTGTCTTACACAAAAAGGTTCAGATTGAAAAACGAACGTATGTATTAACTTCTAAAAATCTTATTGCTATATAAAAATATACAAATTTTAAAATATTTGAAATTTTAATCAGTCTTATATACAGAGCAGTCAAATGCTGGAATTAAATTGGTAAAATAATATTATTTTTCTTTTAAAATTTCCGTTAAAGCTTTTTAAAGCTGGCGGTCATTTATAAGATTTTTCTGCGATATTCAAGAAATCGGGTGATTTTCTCTGAAAGTTTAACCACATCTTTCTACTTTGGGGCATATTTCAAGAACCACCTGTTTAATAGAAAGTTGGCAAAAGTTAAAATTTAATTGTCTGCATCAATATTTGTAGGATTATTTTATATTCTCTCTCTTTTCTTGGAAAAGGTACTTATACTTTGTATCTGGTAACATAAACTTTAAAAATTTTCTCACTTTAAGATGTTTCATATATTCCATTCACCAATCTCGAAATAGAGAATCTCTAGTTTTAATTAGTTAAAAAAATGGTGGTTTTATTTGGTATTGGATTTTTTTCTTCATATTTTTGTGAATTCAATAAACGTTGATGCCGGTATCCAAAATTGATACATGAAGCCAAAATTACGTCAAGATTTCTAATACAGACCAATAATATTTGATTTACCTGTCACTTGATTTTTTTTTTCAAATATAATTAATTTTTGAGGGAAAAAAATTGTAATAAACAAAAACTTTGTTCCATCATTCATTTTAGATTAACAACATTGTTCTCAGAGGGAGTTCGGAACAGGAAAATTTTATACCAAAAATGTAAACCCCTTACAATTTGTTATGAAATTATGGACTTTTATTTGCTTTATTTATGATCAGAATAGATTTATTTTTATATATTTTTGTCACATATAAAAATATTAAGTAAAATATATTATTATTACGAATTTTTATTTATATTCATGGCTTCCAGTATTCTCGGTAATTTATCGGTATATCAGTTTGAAAATTTTACCGAATTACTTGCAATAGATAAAGATCGGTAAATTTGCGATCACTAGTATGTATTAAATCACTGGATTCGTGAAAACCTAAAAAAATTGTAATTTAACTTCTGCAGTGTTTTTTTCAAAGAAATAAACCGGTAAGCATGACATTAAAATGTCTTTATCGAATATTTTTTCATGTGGGATGCAAGTGATGCGAATACCCCATAGCGATGAGATATTTTTTTTTTTTTTTTATTACTCGGAACTCGATTTTTTTTTTATTTTATTTTCGCCTCTTCCCCAGGCAATCGAAATTGATTTACGAAGAGAATGTTCCAGAAATGGAATAGCCTTCTAAATCCCCCAAAGGAAACTTTTGGATATATCCCAGAGCCCTTTATAAGTTGCCAACCTTTTGGATCAAAGAAGAGAATTCTTTTCGTCTGAAGGTCGCATTAAAGATTTTTATATCGACACGTTTATAACGAAAGAGAACCGTAAATTCGGTGTCTTTCATTGCATGTATGCATACTTCCATTGGGTCTTTAAAATTCCAAAACAGGGTTAAGAAAAAGAATTTCGGTGGGGAATATTAATCAATTTTTTGAGTCAAAAAATACATTAGCCATAATTGTAAGCTTTTTTAACCAAACATATCGAACATCTTTTTACAAATTTTGAAGAGGTATTCAAAAACCCTGTACAAAATAAAAGCGTTGAATTCAATATTTAGGATCTTCTGGACTTGTGACCGAGTTTCTTTCCAACTAACAGGTTGTAGATCGAATTAGTCGGAAATCGAATTAACACAATTTTCACACAAATACCCTAACAAAATTGTACATAAAACAATAAAATTCATTCTGTATGCACGATTACTGTACATAATGTGAAGAATACACAATATGTATTCTACGAGATAAAATTTGAAAAGTATCCGTGTTAGGAAGGGAAAATGGGAATGTGGTGTGATTCACTGTAGCATATTGTCAATTGATCGTTTTTCCTTTTATTAAGTCTATGAGTATGATACCTTTCTTATCCCAAATAATCATAATTTCATCGACCGTCTTCACCTTCTTTGGAACACATTCACCGGAGGCAATCTATTGTTTTGATTGTTGCTTAGTTTTTGATGCATAATGATGAATTCAGGTCGCATTGACGGGGATAACTCGACGCAACATGACAACTCGTCGGAGCACTAATCGAAACTAGCCGCGTAACATAAAAATTGCAAATAACAAATTAAATTCCTTTTATATACTTCCACACGAAAAAAAAAAAAAAACTTCTGTGAAAGAAGCTCTCCCTGCTTCTCTTGTGACACGTATATTAAGCAAAACAAATCTTTTTTTAAAACAAATATAAACAACCCATTACCCACTAGACCCATTTTTGTAGTCGTAAGTGCGAATGATCGTAAATCACATAGAACGCAATTCGGGGAAAGTTGTATATATCTTAATATTACTTATTTAAACATTTTTTATGTCTATATTTTGTAGAAAAGTAGAATTTTTACTTTAAATATTGTTTTAAAGACGTCAAATGCCGATAGACTTTCTGTTCTTAATAGAGAAACACATTTCAGAAAGATATTTGCTTAACAAGCATAACTTCGCTTACATGTTGTTACCCATTCTCAAACTTATTTTCCATTTTGCGTTCAGATCGTCGGTTGCCATCAGGAGTGCGTTCCGAGGATAATTATTATCCCCAGTACGTTGACTTTTTTTTTTCTCGAAAAATATATTTAATTAAAATAAATTAGTAATTATATATTAAAATTGGACCTGATGCAATATATATTCCCAGATTAGCTCTATTTTGTACTTTTGGTGATGAGGCTTTTCATGGCAAATTTTGCGCATGCCGATTGCCATGATGCCGCGCATATAAAGTTGGCGAGAAAAACCAAACTAGGCATTCGGGCGTGTACTGAATCTTGGCTTTCAAATTTTCGTAGCTAAGATACAATGAAGATGCGTGTGTGAGAACTTCTATATCTCGGGGAACAAAGTGATCAACATAAAGAAATGGTCAACCTAGGGAACAGGACCACTTCTGTGTGTTGACTAGTTTGTTCCAATATACAAAAGTGGATAACTTATGGTACAAGACCTTAGGTTGTGATTCATACATGATCTTTATTTATGCTGTTTTAGCGCATTTTCGAAAACATATGTAACATTATGCTTTGAAATCACTGATGATGTTAGTATTCAATTTCGATGTATTTAATATTTTTGTGATTGATTTATTTTTACTGGGAAAAATGAAGGGGAGAAAAAAACCAGTATCGCTTAATTTCTTGCTTAAAAGGTAAATTCTGGCTGTACCATAAAACAACTAACTGAATAATAGAAACGCATGACTACATTCTAATATATTTTATTATGGATCTAGATATTTTTAAGATATTCAATTTTAATTTTCAATAGACATTATCTTATATAATATAATAACAATGCAACAAACCTAAAAGAAAGAAGCAATGCATCTGAAAAAGAGTTAGTTCTACATCACATCAAGCTATTTAAGGTAGATTAATATTGTAGATCGGATTCCAAGAGTCAATGTACAAACTACAGAATTGGTTGACACATAACTTAAAGAATCAGCAAAGATACAGCCTACAGAGGAGGTCAACATAAAATGTATAAAAGTGATCAACATAGAATTTATAGAGGCGATTAACATTTAAAGATTGCTCTTTCATTAAATATAATGCTTTACCTCATATTGAGCTGGTAAAAAACTAAAGCTTCCACTTTCAAAGACGGATTTTGGAAGTTCTTTATTTTTTCAATCGGTCAATTTTGTAAAACGGAAGACAGAGTTTGTCTCGCTCTGAAGCTTATCCGATGTGAGCAACTTCGATGACCCCATCGATAGGGATTAACCTTTTAATACAGCAGTTGGCTCGCCGTCTTCTCAGCATTGAGAAACTAAGACTTCGGTTTAATAGATTACTTCACATATTCTTAAAATTCTTGTAAATTTAATTTCAAGCATTGAGATTTCAGATTTCATTTTTAAATCTTAATCATTTACATAAATTGTAAAATTCTCAATTGTGTTAATTAAATTCAATAGCTGTTATGAGAAGATATATTTTTAGTTTTAGAATAAGAAACTCCGTTATCTAAACTCCTTTGCGCTTCTGCTGTCTTTCAAATCCATTACAATCCAAAAGCAGTGATTCAAAATTTCAATCTATAGATCAAATGAATCTTTATCAATATAGTTTTTAACATTCTTTTACCAGCCTTTTCGATCAATCCGTGCAAAACTGAATGAGACTAAGTTCAAATTTATCTGCAGCGACGCAGAGAAAAACGATTGTGAATATTTTGTTTGAATTTTAGGTCGTGGTCTGTGTCTTCTGAAGAAGGCCGATTTCTGTGAGCGGTCCTCCAGGTGCGGGGACATCCTCTACAATGCCCTGCAGATCCTGCTCCCCGTCAAGGACAAGACCAAGGAAGCCGTCCCTTTTCAAAACAATGTCTCTGCATCATTACTACAGCACGTGGCACAGGAAAAGAGTGAGTGTACTGTCATTCCTAATCCAATCAAGAATATAATCGGTAATTAGATCTTAATTATAAGTACAATACTTAGTTATTAGTGCAGTAAGACCTCGTTTAGCCCTTCCTCGATTAATGCTGATTTGATATAATGCAGTCATTTTGTTTTGTTAAATTTAACTTTTTTTTAACCATTTGCCATGTTTCTTATTAATTTTATAATAAATTTATTTAGTATTTGAACGAAATTGAAAAGACTAAAGCGAGAAGAAAAACAAATGGTATATATATATATATATGATTTTCCAGCTAATTATCAAAGTATTAACTGTATTTTCAAATGTACTGTAAAACCAGTTCCTCAGTTACTCGATAGAGGGCACCACGAATCAGCGTCATATGATAGCTCGTGCAGCGATCCCTATTCCTGGACAAAACTGAGCGACATTTCATTCTCGCTCTCTTTCCCCCTCTTTCCGCTTCTTTTCTCCTACGCTCTCCCATCGAAGAAGGCGAACTCCGAACGCCAGAGCGCGTTGCAACGCCCATCGCCGATATGCGATAATATGAGGCCGCCAACTATCTTTCTTAGAAGAATTGGTTATTAGAAATATGTCAACTTGTACATAGCAGTTTTTGATTATAGTTTTCATTCATCTCTATTTCTGATAAACGAAGTAAAACAACTTCAAGTCTCATCTTTGAAAGAGTACAAAGTTATCATAGAACCCGGTAATGGAATTACTCCCCTAGACAAACCAGCCATTTGCGTAAAAGCAAACCATTGTAGATCCGGGATGTACAATCTCAGCCCTGTTCTACACACACACACACACACACACACATATATATGTATATATATATTTAGTAATTTGGTAATATTTTATGTTTATATTATCATGTATGATACACAATGATAATTATGTACTGTAAGAATATGACAAACATTACATTTGAATGTGTCTACTTTGTAAATTAAGTTAGATTGTAACGCTAATAGATTTATTCGCTTTGGACATGCAAGGTGTATTTTTGTGTATCGTGTTCATTAGTATTGAAACAGGGTCTGCTGTATAAGAAAGATTTGGAAAGCTGTGTAAGACGTCATCGATTTATGTGTTGTTTTCACCTACATGTAAGAAAATCAATAAAAAATCTATTTGTTCATTAAAAATTAATCCTTTTTATGTTTGAGATTGTTCCAAAGGAGCGGATATAAAAATAATAAAACGAAATCAGACGAAGAAATATTTTCGGTCGCGTTTGTTCGATTTATTTTTGGTTGCGTGTTTCCCTTTCCTTATTGACTGCGCGTTAAAATGCCCTCGTGAAAAGCAGTTTCGATGTCGTCTAGGAATGCATCAAAAGCGCTAAACAAAACTGTATTTATACGTCACTAAGTTTGATATCACGGTACTATAGATTTGTTAAGCTGTTTGCCTGAATAGAAATTATTTCTTGTTTTGATTACTTTTGCATCGGCGTTTTATGTATATAAATGTTACATTTTTAAATAATTAAGCTGACTAACTCTGTAAATGGAAGCGTTGGATTTCGTTGCGAAAGTCTCGTGATCAAAGATCATTAATCAGTGTAGTAATGATAGTAGTAGTGGAAATAGAGGTATATGAGGTGTGATAGGTCAGTGCGAGTAAATTGATATGATCCTATTACATATATGTTTGTTGTATGCGAACATAAAAAACGCATTTATTTACAGAAGAGAGAGTCATTACTTAAATGAAATTTCCAGTTGTCACCAGACCTGAAGGAATACTTTTTTATATACTCCAGTATTTTTTTTTTATCTACCTGATTTCAGCAACACTAGCTCAGTTAATAATAAGCAAAGAAGTGATGGAAAAGAAATGTATGAGTTCATTTTTGTCATAAAGATAATTTAGTTGCGTAATCAAACCTCGCTGAAGATGCAACGAATTCTCGGTTATAGTGAATTTTTTCACTAGTCCAAATCGAGCTGCTATTTTGCTAATGTTATTTCAAACACTTAAGTGATTGTTTATTAACATCGCACTTAGAATCAACTCAAAGGTTATTTACGAATTTCCCAAGATGACCGAGCTCTCCCAAAAAGGCTTAGAACTACAAACTGGTCCCCCAGAAAGAAAAAAAAAAAAAAAGAAAAAACCCAACCCCGCTATCTGCATTTATTGATTAATCAAAAATCCTTTTTACACAATATTGTAGAGGTTATTACAAATTGTTTTTCATCCAGATAAAATAAGAAATTACATATTTTCATTATATAAAGGTAAGAGCAAAAGTTTCAAAAAGTGTTTATCAAGTAGGGATTATGCGAGACAAGATGGGGGGGGGGGTATAGTGGATTCAGTTATAGAGAACTTTTTAATAAGTCCATATAGAGGTTCACTATAAAGGAATTAATAGTTTACGGAGTAAAAAAATCATCTATCGATTTTAAATTAAATATCTTTGAAGTAGAATACAGAATGTTTGTAGAATGAATGTTGTTAAATTTGAGTAGAGTATGTTCTTTATCATCAAATATTTAACACGAATAATTCACGCTACAGACACTCATTTTAAAAACTTTCAAAATTCAGAAACTTTTAAACAGAGTTTTACGAAATTCAGGCAAATTTCAAGGCGAGAAATCAAACACATGACAAAAAATTGTAATATTCTTCTATTACTCCTTTCTCTCTGCATTGTTACTGATTTTAAAGAATTACTAATCAACACAGTCACTAAGGTTAGATAATGAATGAAATAAAATTGCTTTTATGCTGATCTTTCATTATTATTAAAAAGTCAGTCTCTAGCCTACTATTCCTGTAGATAATTTCGTGTATGCATCAGACCCTAATCTAAAGACTATTTTTATAATTTTGTAATTAACTGTTGCTGAACACTCGGGGACGAGTCCTTAAAAATAAGGTTCCGATTCACTGTAGCTTTTTCCTCACCATGATCCATTAACTTGTTGTACTTGTGAATGCTGGCAATATTTCTTCATTTATGCCTTCACACAACTCACTCTCTATGCCAGTAACTCCATTCATAAATTCTTCACTGCTTATGAATGCAATTTATCAAATCTGTCCCCACTTTTCCATAACTGTAATCTGATATATATAACTGTATCATTCATTCGGAGAGATTTTCTATTCAAATAACATCATTTATTGAAGTTCCATTGTTCTAATTGATTGGAAAAATGCAATAAAATGACATTGATAATGTGAGCATTCTTTTTTTAAAAGTTAATCAATTATGTTGATAAAGTTAATTAATTCATACACCGATATCAAAATTTAGCTCCCTCATCCCATTAACCACATTAAGAATGACTTCAATTTTGTCCTGTGATGAGATAGAAGAAGTTAATAAGAATGCTCATTTTTCGACGGCTGCATTTATTAACAAGATAAATGCTATATTAATTACACATTATCAATTACTAATAATATTCCATGTTTTTATGCTTCGAATAGGCAATGCTTTCCCTGCTCGTGTTGCCAGTGCATGGCCGAGGTCCATCAGCAGCGACTTCCACAGCATGGGTCACGTTGTGCACGAGAGTGAACATGCGCAAGTGGCCGTCAGCCACTTAAATGGCAGCGACGTGGACAGCACCACAGCTAGCAGTCCACCTCTCACTAATGAAGACACGGACAGAAGTCCTGAAAGAGGGTGCATCACAGGTAATTTTTTTTCCCTTTGAGATTCATTCAAAGGTGTAAATGTCCCTGAAAATTCGAATATAATTGCACGTTGGAGAAGTTTAAGATAAAATGACCGTAAAGTCAACTTTTTTAATATGATTTTATACTGCTTCAAATTTTTCTGATGTTGACTGCGAATTAGAAGTGGGGAAGTTAAGAAATTTTAAGGAAGTTTAAAATATCATTGGGGTGATTGGGAATATAAGGAAGTAGAGACACAAAAAATATAACTATATAGCTACAAAATGGTAGGTTTTTGTTTTTTTGAGCAAATTTGGACAGGGAAGTAAAAGTTGACAATTTATATCAAGTTATAAAAGTTGACAATTATTACTGCGGTTAACTCTTAATAGTAAGGCGTAATAGTCTTTTTTATATTTTGTTTAATACCATGTCATACATAACTTTCATAAAAAAAAAACAATATTACGCATGTATTATAATTGAATAGAAGAATGTCAAAAATTCACAAATTATCAGTGATAATTTCATTGAAAAAGTATGGTTTATTTATAAGTGATGATTTGCCAAATTCCAACGAGTAAATTTACTGAAAATCAAAATATGCAAAGAAAAATAAAAAAAAGTACTCTTAAATAGCATTTAATTAAGGTTTCAAAGCAATACAGTCAATTATATTATAGAAAGAAAGATGTACAATGTAAAATAAGTTTCTTAGAGTCATGTTTACATCCACTGTTTCAAAATAACGTTAAGTGCCTTAATTTTCTGCTGGCGTAAGCTTTCACACGTTCATTAGCCTTTGTTACCCTTTCGCACAGCTGTGCAAAGCTTTGCTGTAGTGCTTTGCGAAACAGTTAACCGTGAAGTATGAGTCAACAACCGTACTGCGATGTTTGTCATTGCTTTAGTGCATATTTCGGCTAAGTAAATTTATTAATATTTAAACGAAAGGAAAGGTAATTGACTGGGAAAATAAAAATGCTTACTAAAATTGTTTTGCTTATAATTCCTAGTCTTAGGTGGTTAAAATGGAATAAAAATTGCAATTTGTTTCGGAAAAGGGGTGGGCAACCATCCCCTTTCCCCAATATTCGCCATTGCTATATAAATTATATTTTCTAAATCTTGAATTTAATAAAGATCAATAAATAAATATTGGTTTAGCTAAGAAGAGTGTCCATTGGGTTCCGAAACTCATCACAGATTCAGCAAAGACATAATATATTATATGAAAATTGCCTTGATATTTGACATTATTTGTTTTGGAAAAAATTCTTTCTGCGTAATAATAATAGAGCATAGATAATGCAAATTAATAGAGTAAAATTAATAAACAATTTAATAAATGTTACTAATTTATATAATTACAGACCCTATATTAATTATTATATAGATTAAATTGAACATCTCCAAAAAATTTTTCAACTACATCTTTAAAAGAATTCATTACAATCACTAACACATAATCAAGCTATTTCCTGTGGATCCTCTTATGACTGAGGAATCTATTAAATTAAGTTTTTCGTAATGTAATACGACTCTGCACTAACATTTATGTTATGCAAAATCTCCAGCCCTTTCCATGCACTTCTGTCAACGAGTGACTTGTTTGGCAAACCCATTTAAAAATAATTCCGGTGGTTGAAGTCGATATCTGGCTTTAAGGGCAGGTTTCGCCTTGTTATTAGAATGAATGAGATATTTCTGAAGGTTCTCCTTCGTCTCTGGGAAGTGATGACAGTCTCAAGGTCGGTGCAATGACGCTTCAGCCTTATTTCCATGTGAGTGGCCGTCTTGTTCAGTTCTCAGCCCACTAATGATATTTGTGAAAAAAAGAAAAAGAAACAAGTGCGTCTCACAGACGGCACATGCAGTTTTCAAGAACAATAAGAAGTTTGAAGATCAAGCAACTAGTAAAAAAGTTATAACCATAGAGGCATTGCTTTTCAATCAAAACTTAAAAATTTAAATTTTCATCCTGACATTTGTCTTTTTTCCTAAGCTATCATTTTCCCTGCTTTTGGTGAGATATTGAGCGCCCTGAATATTTTCAAAACTAATTGAAGCTGAATGTCACCAATGCTGGATCTATGAGGAGAATAAATTCCGTTCACACAAATCCTAATATTTACATTAGAGTATTTACGAGTGTGGTTCAGAAAATACCTGTTTTTGATGCAAATGGCGCTGTTTAGACAAGTAGGCGAAACCGCTGAGTGCTTCCATCTGCTAAACAGGGCCAAAACAAATGTAACACCGATTCATAGGTTAATTTTGATTTGACAGCCATTTACTTCCAAATTGTTGTCATTTGGCTCCGAGTTGAAACCGTTCATGACGGGAAACTAAGAAGCAAACAAAGCAATCGATTTCTTCCCGTGAATCTGCCCCAAAGAAAGAGATGGCGGTTTCAATCGGTTGGAAAAGTTATGCTAACAATTTTTAGCAGGCGAAGGATTTCATATTCATTGACTTTTTAGAGAAAGGATAATACTATGATGGGTTACCCCATTCCCATTTCACATCCCTGATACCCAATTTCCCATTACTAATACGCGTACTTTTCGAACCGTCCTCGTAAATATAATTACTTCATGGAAATAAAACTCAAAGTGTTACCTCACACACTACTCCATTGTTAAAAATAAGTCTTTGAATTATTTTAATCATTTTAGTGTAAAGCTGTCATATAAATGCTTGGTAGCTATTTTTTTGCGCTAACATTTTTCGGAACTTCTTCCACGTTCTTTTAAAGATAGCGTTGCACTTCTGAATAAAATCATTTCACATTTTGAGAATGTAATAAAAGTATAAGGATTTGTTGATAAAAAATGTAGTTTTGTGCGATTTTGTTCTGAAATACAATATTTATTTTTGCAGATACAGTTCAGACTAATACCAATCAATCCATGCCTGCACCGAATGTACGCCAACTAGCACAATTTGGCGACATTGGCAATTCTTCTGAAAAAATAAGTAAGTATGCACGTTCATGTAAAGACAGAATCCCCATCCCTTATTTTAAGGTGGCATAAATACATAAATAATCAATTAATAAATAACTAGTTATCACTCTTTTAACGTTTAGTTTTTTTTTTGCGAAAATATTTTTTAATAATTATGTATTAATAATTTTGTAAATATTATTTGTGGGGGAAATTTTTAACCGTTGTTATTAAAAAATTTATCCCTTGATACTATCCAGAATTTATAAGCTATAATATGTACTTGTTACTGTTTTGTGATTGAGACATCTGAATATCATACGACATTTTTTTCTTTATTGTAACTTCCTCTTAAAAACACATCCGTGAAACCTTAAGTTTTTGAAGCTCATTTTCTGTAAAAGAACTTATTTTAAAGAAATACAGGAAGGAAACTGAAGTAATTTTATTAAAGAAAAATATATGATTATGAATTATTGAAATTTTCCATAAAATAATAGAATCGAAAAAAAGAAATGTTAACTAAAGAGAATAAGCTTGAAGAATATGATACATTTTTAAGTATATTTATTGTGATGATTTTTTTTTCTCAAAACGGGTCATAGGTTAATTATTAGGTAATGGTATAAGTATTTAAGAAAACGCTTATTTCTTCTTAACTTTTAATTATTGATGAAAAAAAAAAAAGAATTAACGCGTGAAAATAAAAAATCTCTACGCAATATTATGTTTTTCTGAAGAATAAATTTGCTGTAGTATATTTGGCACAGATTTTAAATACGATTGAAACGCCTAGAAGAATTTCTTAAAATTCTGCCAAGCATTTCAGTTAATATGTAAAATAAATTTTATACAGGTATCTCGTTTATTTCTTAGTAATAATTAAAACTTTTACTATAGCCCTGATATAATTCAAAACAAATATCTCATTTCTTAAAAAGATGAATCTTTTTGGATGAAAATACAGAGCCTTTTTTAAACAACAAAGATATCATTTATTGTAGAAATTGACGCTACATTAAAAAATAAATTGCTTACATTGAGATCTTGATATTCGAAGGACTATATTCTTTCCAGTACAAAAATAAAATATGCATTAAATGTTAATCAGTTACGTAAAAAAATTATTTATGCATACATCTATGTGCTAAAAGTTAATTCTCTCAAAAAATTAATAAATTTAAAAGAATTTGTAAACTGCATTGTACCGAAACCGTGTTGTGAGTGCCATCAAATGCGGGATTACTATAAAAAGAACTAAAGGGGAAAACATAATCATTAAATTGAAAGTAATCGATAATTTCGAGAGAAGATTAGAGATCTCTCATTTTCGCAGTACTTATTCACACGTGTTGCCACTTTTCATAAATATTATTCTTAAAATTAATAAATTTTCTTTTAATTATCGATGTGAAAAATATAGTTAAGTTTTAATGACGAATACTTATAAGTGAAATGTCTAAATATTACTGTCAGAAGCGAATACAAGTACAGAAGAGGATGACGTCATCTAGGAATGAATTATATATGATGCATAACTCTTCTTTGAGATCGATTTCAATCCAATCGAAATTTTCATTTCAGTTGCAAATATTTTTTTTACTCAGTTATTATTATTCGGATGTAAATATTAAAAATTAATAAAAAATGATGTAAATTTTAATCCGATTATATTGCTTCATAATTCTCAAAAAAGTTTTTTTTTTTTTTTTTTTCATTTCAGCATGCTTTAAATTAAATTTTTGACAGATATATTTTTGTTAATTATATTTAACCAAATCAAAGAAAACATCTTTTTATATTGCAAGATCTCTTAGAAAAATCAGAAAAAGGGCGAACTTAATGCAATTCTATTCATTATTTTCTGAATGTGTAAGAATTGTGAATTGTTACGGGATGTAAATTATACAGATAGTATTTTGTTGTAAGCACTGTTCTATATGTCCCTACAATACCTATTAAGTGAAACGAACAAAAATGTTACATTCAATCAGAAGTAACTTATGTTCCTAAAAAAAATTCAAACGAACAAAAAAAATATGTAAGATCACATTAAATATACGAAATAATTTATGCCTTTCAAGGGGAAATTTTTTTTTCATGTTTTTCTACCGATTCGTATCTGTTTTTATTCTCAATTTTAAATATTTAATACATCAAGGCTGCTTTTGGAGAGCATTTAATTGTCGAGTATCAAATTCAAGATGCTCAGTTGCCTTAAACAGAAATCGCAGTGAGACAGGAAAAGTAATGTTTGATTAACAAAAGTATTTTTGAAAAAACGAGATTAATTATTTTTATTTTCCTATTTATACTTAAGTAAGAAGTTTACAATGTTTCCATTTGCTTATGTATTCGGTGTTCTGGCTGTCTATTTATACCCGTCACAAAAATCTGCTTACTAAGCCGCTACGTCTCGTTATTCTGAACTACGATCGGATGACGAGTCGACTCCAGAGTTGTTACCTCACTCTCCACATCCACGACATGCTAATATGAGGACTGAAGATTCCTGATAGATTTAACATGCATCTGCCTTTCTCTCTGATGGTTTTTAATGGAATCAATACTCGAACACTCGGCTGGATTGAATCATCGCTATTCACGCGTTCGATGCCATGATTACTTCAGCTATTGAGGGCAAAACTCTCATTCTTTCTACTGTGTTTCAATAATGATTTATGAAATGAAAATCAAGAGACTGCTTGAGTGAATCCCATTCAAAATTTAATTTATCTTTTTTCACAGATGTCCGTCTTCTGTGGGACTTCCTGCAGCAGCTCCTGAACGACTGCCACCAGCGGTACCAGTGCTGCATCGTGTGGAAAGATAAGACGCGCGGCATCTTCAAAATCACCGACCCCCACCGTCTGGCCGCCCTCTGGGGCAAGCAGAAGAACCATCTCAATATGAACTTCGACAAGATGTCACGGGCCCTCAGGTACTACTACAGGGTGCGCATCCTGCAGAAGGAACCGGGGGAGAAACACTGTTACAGGTACGTGTTTTCTTCTCTTGGATCATTTTTCATGTTGTTTGGGAAGGGTAAAGGGTTTCTTAAACCTTTCATCGCGGCTAGGAATGGGGAACAAAGGAACAACCAATTATTTTGAAAGCACGAGAACACTGTTCTCAGTTTCCACGTAAACCTACTTTTTTTTGTTTTGTTTTTTCAAGGGTTAGATACCAATTCCCGTTGAACCGTTCGTCTGTTTTTATCGTCTCTCAATCTGTTTATTTGTTGTTTTCGTCTCTTATTCTGTTCATCTGTTGTTTCTGTCTCTTATTCTGTTCACCTGTTGTTTCCGTCTCTTACTTTGTTCATCTGTTGTTTCCATCTTTCTATCTGAACAAGTTTTCTTTATGTCTTTGAATATGTTCATTGCGTGTCGAATATGTTCATGTGCTCTTTTTACACATTACAGTCAGTTCACCTGTTCTTAGCGCATCGTTATGTGTTCTTTAAAAGATCATTTTCTGCTTCATTCTGGCCCTGATTTATTGATGGATTTGCGCTTTGTATGAAATATGTACCAATTCGACAATAGATCGCGTAGTTTCATAAAAGAAATCGGTTGTTTTTCTACTTATATTAACACTACAAGATTTTACGTATTTTTGCGTTATAATTTTTGCACTTTGTGCGGTTGGATAAAAAAAATCAGAATTTTCTAAGTTGAAAATAAAATTTAATTCAAAAAGCAGTGGAATAATTATTATGTGTCATGAGTAAATTGCAATTTTGTGACTGGTATGATAATATTTTTAATTTATTTCATTTAATTTTGAAAGCAAAATTTTTCCTTTGCCATGCCATGCTTCAATGTACTAACTGTGTTATCTGATTATGTTCATTTAAGTAACAAAGACTCTGATCAACATTAACATAAATAAAATTTTCTGCTATTCATTAAATTTTGAATTCGAATAGTGTCTTACTAAAACGATTTCTTGTCTTATATTGTCGAATAAAACTGTCAAAATGATGTATTTTATTAATTTTCTTTAAATGTGTTCTTATTTGATATTTGTTTACATTACACGTATTTCTACAACAAATAAAATCATATACATTAAAGTGCTTTCGGCTGTTTTAGTATATAAATAAGACCAGTTGATAAATATAGCTGATTAAAAAACAATTATCTTGAGGACAAGAACAGAAAAATAATTACTTACCTAAAAGCAATTTTTCTCATCTACTTTTACGAAAGAAAGTATTTTCATAACTTGGGAAGGTGAGATTTATCAACTAAAAAAAAAGAAAAAAAAATATATGATGAAAATAAAGGAATTTATTTGATATTAATTCTATCATATAACAATGGAATGTAATTTTACTGTTGTGTTGTAATAAACCCTTTCGCGGTGTCTATTTCTTCCTTCATTTGTGAGATTCTTTCAGTGGCAAAGTTCTAAAATTAGTGTTGCTGGTATTTTTGTGTTTCTAACATGGAATTCAGTTCTTAATCGTTGTGTTCGAAGTATTATTAGACCATTATTCTTTTACAAAGAATTAAAAAAAAACATCAGTGGAAACGTCATTCTATGATCGTCATTCTATGAATGACGTTTCCACCGATTTCCGACTATTTTGACATTTCCAAACGTCATTTTGCGAATGACATTTGAGCTTTCAATTATGAAATTGTGAGAAGTAATTTTGAAAACGTGAGAAATATGCAAAGGAAGTATTGTTTGCAATTTCAGAATTTTGATCGTCTATATAAAATCAAAAAGTAAATGAATAAAATATGTGTAAAAAAGATATGAAATTTATTTTTTACATCATACTGGTGAAATATCTTAGTATTTTACTCAAAATGTACTCTAAAACATGTAAGAAAACTCTATCTTAGATTATTAGTCGAGAAAAAAAGACTTATTTCGGTTTTTTTCACAATTACGTCACAACAACATTACAAAAAAGAATTTGACCAACGGAATTAGAATTTTACATCAATTTTTCTCTTCAAATTAACAAGTTACGGAAACAGTTCATATAATTCATCAAATGATTTTTTTTGAACAAATAGAATACATTACACTACCAAACGATTTTGTATGATGAATCAGAATTTCCAATAAAGTAAATGGATAAGATATTGTGATTTTTATTATGTATTATTGTGCGCTTGTATATGTAAACTTAAGTATCACTTTGCAGACGGAACATGTATTAATTGAAAATAGAGCAACAAAAAAAAAAAGATTCCTATACAAACAGGATTTGGTGTTAATAATACGAAATCAGTTATAATAAAAAAGCAAACACAATTCCATTCTAACAATTTTAATGTGTTACACTACCAAATGTTTTTTTAAAAATGAAAGTAATGATAAATCGGAATTTCTAATAATTTATATGAATCAAGTCTTATAATTTTCATTATGTATTAATATGTTATTTTTAGTTTATTTAGATTTAAGAACTCTGTGCAGACGGAACACATATTAAATAAAAGTAGAGCAAAAAGTATTCATGTACAAACACAATTTAGTGTATATTTATATACACAAGCATTCATACTATTGTACATTATTAATTTTTGCGACATGTAATAGTATATGTGAATGTGTATTTTATTACATCCATTCACGCCATTAAATTATATTATTAATTATTATGCGTTATCGTATTAATCTAAATTCAATATATATTGTATAATATGCGTTATAGGATTATAAAAACTCATACTCATCACTATGCGTTATTGTATTATTATAAACTCATACACACTTATACACATATAATTATGTATTTAATTACATGGAATGAAAACTATTTTTTTTTGAAAGCTAATGAAATGCAAATGACAGAATAATGTATTATTAATATTTCGAATAGCTTAATGCCATACTCTCTCTTTTTCAAAGTTAAATTTTAAGTACAGATGCAGTATATGCCCGGATTGGCTCTATTTCTCTGTTTTTCTTTTTGAGATGATACTGTGAAATCTTCTAGTTCGCGGTTCGTTTACTCGTGAGTCCACTTAACTTACATTAATAGTTGGTAGAATAGGAATCGGTTACAAAACCAAGATCCGCAAGTCCCCTAGTAAAAAAAGGTAGACGATGACTTTCATCACAAAAGAAAAACGATAAAAATCCAAATGAGTGGAGATGAATAAAAGATTGTCTTTTAGAAACATCCATTGATAGTTTGGAGCTTAGAAAAGATCTGCCGTCTGAAAACTTTTATTTATTTATTTATGGAATTGAATGTGTGTATTGGATAATAATCACAATTTCTTGGAAAGTGAAATATTCCAGTTTGGACTTATTTTTTTTATTAATTATTATTTTCAAGATATCAGGGTCAAAAAGATGAGCTGTACGTTTAATCATTTTTTATTGGTCAATTTTCAAGAGTTATAAAGATTTTGTTTGTTTAAGTGATTTTTCCGTAATAATTAAAATAATGTCGAAACAGTGTAAACGCAGCGCGGAAAACTCATATGGATGTTAGAATTTGCATATTTTTACTCAATTAATAATACTTATGTAATTCGGGATTCACTTGAATTAACGAGGTACATAAGTATTAGAATTTTTCTCTTAAAGGTTGCCAGGAATAACGATAAATTAAGCGATATTCTGAGTCATCACAAAAATGTCAAGGCGAAAAAACATGCTCACTGAACCTGGCCTCCAGTCGTGTACTGCATCTGTGCTAAACATTATTTCACTATATATACTTCCTGTGCTTAAAAACATACTTAATCAATATTATTGATCGACAGGTTTCTGAGACATCCTAATGAACTGCGCCATTGCAAGCAGAGGGCCTTGCTGACCAGAGACACGGAAAACGGTGTCCATAATGGCCATCAATCGGACGTCGAGGCAGCTTTGGACATGAGCATCAAGGAAGAAGGACTGTCACCAGGGGATGCAGAGTGATCCTTGCTCCCCTCCCAGTTTGCTCATCCTTATTTTTTTTACTGTCAGGGACTCTTCGTATCTCCTCTTTTAAGAATCGTCTGAACTTTACAGTGAAAATATTCTACGGAGCACAAATGAAATGATATTTTGTTACTGAAAATTTTACAAAGGAAAAAAAAATGTCGAGTAAAAGGCTTGTGTATAACACTGTTTTTAAAAAAAAAATTATTTTCAACTAAAAATCTTTTAAATTGAATGGGACCAAGCAGAATATTGAAGAGATTAATTCTTAAAGTAAGCAACAAATTTCATAAGGTATGAAATAAATTTTATTAATTTAAACATTCTGGAAAAAGAACAACCTTTAGTTTTAATTCCGTCATGAATAAGCGTTAAAATTACACAAATACTATGAATTAATCTTTGAGGAAGTAATTGTGTTTGTGTAGTTAAGTTATTAAAAATTTTAAATTGTAAAAAAATGTCGAATGAAGGTTGTACATAATGTTTTTCTCTTCAAATATTTACAAATAAAATATTTTAATTGTATGGGACCAAACAGAATATTTAAGAAATGATTAATTTTTGGATTAAACAATAGATTTCTTTAAGGTGTGAAATAGATTATATTAATTTTAATTTTTAAGAAGTATATACTATAGTTTCGATCGGTCATGACTAATTGCTTCAATAATTAAAAAAAAGCTATACACAAATACCGCAAATTTGTCTATGAAGAAGTAATTGTTTTGTGCTGGTTAATAAGAGCTGAAATTTCATTAATTAAAAAAAATGTTGAACACAAATTGTGCATGATGTTGTTTTTTTTAATTATAGGAGACCAAAAAAAAAAAAAAAAAAAAAAAAGAATATTTAGGAAATGATATATTCTTAAATTAAACAAAATATTTTTCATAAACTATTAAGTAAATTATGCTAATTTTTTAACCTTCATGGAAAAGAACATGCTTCTAGTTTTAATCTATTTTGATAATCGTTTTACTAACTAAAGTATTATACATATGTTGTGAATTTATTAACAAAAGTTCGTGAATAATTTTAAATTTTTAGTTTTTAACAGTTTTATTTTTTAATTTCTTATAAATGTAATTATAATTTAAAAATTACATGATAAATTTATGTAACAGTAATCGTAACTAAAAACAACTACTAAAAGGGAAGTTATTGGGTTATATACAACATATTAAAATTTATACTTATATAATCGAATAAAATTAGAATTTGTTTTCTTAAAAAATAATGTTGATATTCAAATTTATTGATCCAAAATTTTCAAAATCTTAAAAACAAATTGCTCGGGTTTTATATAATAGAGACCAACACTCTAGTACGAAAATACAATGTAAAAGAAGGTTTCGAATTTAATTATATTTCTTTAAGTTTGGGCAACAATAACTATAAGTATGTAATTTCATTATTATAAGATTTCTTTTATGCTTAAAGTCTTACATATCACAAACTCAATGTTTTTTTTTTTTTTTAATTTAAAATATTAAAAAAATTTACTTGCTAATATGGGACTATATCAAAGTTGCTTCATTGAAATTACAAATGAATTCTTTAAACTCAACATTATTTTAATTAGTATATTTATATGTTATATTAACGACATAAACCATTGTTTTCTTTTTATAATTTAAAAACATTTACGCAAGCCTTTCTTGATGTTTTAGGAACTTTTAAATGTAATATTTTAAAAAGTTGTACTGTCTCTAGTTCAGTCTAGAATTAATATTTTTACCATTTTAATAAATAATACCCTCAGTTCATGACGTCACATGGCAGATATAATCACATGTATTCCGTGGGAATTGAAATTGACATTAATCTCGTTCTTGATGTCTGTACTTGTAAATAACAAACTGAAATTTGATAATTATGTGTTTGTTATAAAATTATTCCAAAAGTTTCTCTTAAAAAATGGAGCTGATGCAGTAAACGCTCGGGATGGCGCCATTTGGTACTTTTAGGCGATGAGGGTTTTCATGCTAAATATCGAGCATACCGATTGTCATGTTAGGCCTAAATGTTACTCATTTTTAGTTGGCGAAAAAAATCGAACTTGGCGTCCGGCGTATATCGCATCTTGGTTAAAAAAAATTTTTATTTTTGCTTTTTTAATATAATGTTGATATTTTTAAACCAAGTTCATTTTGTGTTGATGTAGTTAACAAACATGTATTTTTTTAAGAAAATTTCTGTAAAAAGCAAAAGTGGGCACCAGTGATAGTCATGAACTGATTGGATGGAAACACGTGATTATATGTTGTGTGACTGGAACATCACATGAATCGAACTCATTGGTATCAGTTGTTGATTTGAGGAGACTTGTTTTTACTGAATCAAGAAATATTTATCTGTCCATTTTTTTTTAAAAAAGAAGTCAATATTTTCATCGCTTTTTCATGAGAGAGATGATTTCCTGAACATATGCTGCTATATATATGTTAAAAATTCAGTTTCTACCCCTTTTTTGGTTGTGATGCATATATGTTTTAAGACTTTCAAGTAGTGTTTGATTGAAAGAATTTATGATTGTGTTCTAAGTTATATTGCGTGCTTTTGTTCAAAAGATGACCTACATTAGTATTATGGAGATTTAAATTTGTTAAGTTTATAAGAAATTCAGAAGTATATATATATATATATATATATATATATATATTTGTAAAATTATTTTCAAAATTGATAATCAAAATGAAGTTGCAATGTTCCCAGAACCGTCATAAAACTTGTATGTGTATTTTCGCTTCTGATATATTTGTGTGTGTGTAATTTGCAGTTTGTGTGCTATGTTGAATTGCACATTTTTATTTCGTTCGATTTGTTTAAATCGATTTTTCATTGTTTACCGATATTCAGCCAGTGAAAGCTCGACTGTATAAGTATTACTGAATGCTACTTTTGTAGAATTGAAACAGTTAAGCACTATAACAATTCGCAATAAAAATCTATGTTTCGAGTTCTATGCGAAAAATCTACGTGGTATCATAGGTTTTTAGAAAAATGCGAATGTTGAGTTTTAAACTTACATATGATAGAAATTTCTGGATTATCGAAGCTTATTTTATTCCATTGTTAAATGTATGATTATTAAAAACGTAGTATTTATTTTATCAGTAGAAACAGAAAGTGAGCGATATCTTTTTTTTCCTTCTTATCACTACTTTATAATTTATTTTCAGAAGCTAGTTTTTGACTTCACCTTCTCGGGTTTTCGAATAATTAAAAAAAACGATTTATATGTAATGTTTATCATATTAGTATGTTGACATTTTTTTTAAAAAAGAAGACCCAAATGCAGCTCTACAATCTTTTATGAGTTCAATAAATAAAATTGGTTAGGTGCTATTTTATTCAATGCCTTGGCGACGGAAATCAAAATAGCTTTAAATCACGCCAATAGTAAAGTTACATTAAATTAAGTTATAATAGAATTCCTTTACAAAGGTTTGCCAATGAGGCACATTTTGACATTAGTTTGTTTTTATGTCACCAAGAGTGTGTTAAAATAGTATAAACCAATAAAATTTATAATACACAGCAAAAAATAAGTTTAAAATATTTCGATTATTTTCAATTTTTGCTCCTGTAATAATAGCAATAGTTAATCTATACCAATTTCATTGCCTATACTAATTTAGTGTATAATAATAATGAATAATTATTATACTAAATTCGTGAAGATTTTGCTGAGTAAAAAAAGGTTAAATAGGTATTATATGTAAAGTTTCTAAAGCAATAATGTATACGTTTGAAATGTAATGGTTATATTTTGTTATCTGATATCTGAGAGAAATATGTGCCATAACTGTGATACTGATTATGAAACTGAGCAGCTGAAAAGTTTAGCAAAATTCCTGTCCCTTAATTAAAGAATATATTTTATTTTGCAATTAAATAAAACTGTTTCCATCAGCACTGTATATGTTATAAAAGGTTAAAATTTGAATATAATTTTGTAATTATTATTTGGAGATGTATTACTGTTCGTTTCAATTTTTTGAAAAAAATTGTAATAGTTAAAAAATATAATAATAAACACTTTTTTGCAGTTTAACTGCAGAAAATAATTTTTAGTTGTTAAACAATTAAAGTAAGAATACTTAGAATTAAATGATTAAGAAAGAAATTTCTTTCTTAGAGAATTTATTTCTTTTCATAGGGGAAACTAAATACTATGTTAAGTTGATTTATATTACTTTGGTACATAATACTGCAGCTCTATGTGTAAAATTTCCGTACAAGATGTATTTGCACATAATAATGTATTACTATTGTTGTCTGGACTTATTGAAAGAATATACATCAAAGATTTGTTATTGTTGAATTATTACATTATTTTGTCTGTATTATATGTTTTGACAAACTTGTTAAAGTTTTTGTACCTGAAAATGTATACGGAATAAAACTGTAAATAACGATTTATTTTGTTGTTTATTTGCATTGGAAAACATGCACTTTTTAAAATCTTTAAAAATGTAAAAACTGAAGCTTTTTGTTGCAAAGCTAAGGCCTTTATTCTATTGCTCTGTCCATTATTATCATTATGCAAAGATGCACTAATCAACCCAGTCTTAAATAATTCGTAATAAAAACCAACGTTTTTATATGGTGGCAAAATTTATTAAAAAATATTATTGAAATATTAGTTAAAACTGGTCACAAATATCTAAATATTGCATTATTAGGCAAGTAAGAACGGTTCCCAAAATTTCAGAGCTTTTAGTTTGATGTGAAGTTGGTTGAATTTACAATAGAAAATTTGATGACACACTGATACACACACAGACAGACACCAAGTGAAATACATAAAAATGTTAAAACTAACTAAAATTAATTAAACCATCCGGTAAATTAAATGTTTGGAATGCAGTTCAGCCTAACCACCCTTGGCGACAAGAATTATTTCAAAGTATTTTGCCAAATGTGGCTACCCTGGTCCATTTTACGAACTTAACGCTCAGCCAAAAAAAAAAAAAAAAAAAAAATCGACAAGTTTGGTGCCAATTTTTGAAATCGGTTGGGCTAAATTGCATTATTAAAGAAAATATTAGCTAAAACTTGTCGCAAATGTCTAAATATTGCATTGTTAGGCGAGTAAGAACGATTCCCAAAGTTTCAGAGCTTTAGCTTGATGGGAAGTTTGTTAAATTAACGATCGAAAATATGATGACACACACACCAAGTGAAATACATAAAAACGTTTTAATAATAAAAAATTCAAAACAGGCAATAATTCTGCTTAAGTTAATATTTCAAAGTAATCAAAACACAAGATAAATATTTAATTAAGTTTGTGGAATTGCTTCCTACCTACACCTGAATCTACTGCTTAATGATATAACTTGGTACTTACGTGCAACAAACCAATCAGGTTCGAGTTTTAATTTGAATTTTACGCGGGGTTTCTCTGCAACTCAAATCTCATATTCAAATCTTCGTCACAGATAAATGCATCTGCTCAATTCTATTCACTACATTTCAATGATTCTATTCTTATCTATATGACACATATTTAATTCGTTAAAAGAGATTTTTCAATTCAAACAGTATCTTATAGAGGTTTCCTTGAATTAATTGAAGGGAAATTTTCGACAGAACTTGGTTATAGTGTGTTACAATTAGACCTTCCTTTTAACAGGTCAATTGAAAAGTCCTCGGCCTGACACATAGATGGCGCTACTAGAATTAAATCCATATGTTTTTTAGTTAGCCCTAACCCTCAAAAGATGCGTGTATAAATTTGACAGCTGTCGGATCATTAGTTTGTGAATTATAGCATTTTGAGCGAAGCAACTTTTGTTATTGTGAAAAAAAGGGATAAAAAGGAATTTCGCGTGTTGATAAAATATTGCTTTTGGAAGGGAAAAAATACAGTTGAAGCAAAAACTTGGCTTGATGCCGAGTTTCCGGACACTGCCCCAGGAAAATCAACCATCAAGGATTAGTATGCTAAGTTTAGACGTGGTGAAATGAGCACCGAAGACGGTGGACGCCCAAAAGAAGTTGTTACCGACGAAAACATTAAAAAAATCCACAAAATGATTTTGAATGACCGTAAATTGAAATTGAATGAAATAGCGGACACTCTAAAGATATCAACTGAACGTGTACATCATATCATTCACGAATATTTGGGTAGGAGAAAGCTCTGTGCAAAGTGGGTGCAGTGCGAGCTCACTTTTGACCAAAAACAACGACGAGTTGATGATTCGGAGCAGTGTTTGAAGATGATCAAGCGTAATAAACCCGAGTTTTTGCGTCGATATGTGACAATGGATGAAACATGGCTCCATCATTTCACTCCGAAGTCCAATCGACAGTCATCCGAGTGGACTGCACACGATGAACCCGCTCCAAAGCGTGGGAAAACGCAACAGTCGGCTGGCAAGGTTATGGCGTCTGTATTTTGGGATGCGCATGGAATAATTTTCATTGACTACCTTGAAAAAGGTAGGACCATCAACAGCGACTATTACATAGCCTTATTGGACCGTTTGAAGGACGAAATCGCCGAAAAACGGCCGCATTTGAAGAAAGTGCTGCTTCACCAAGACAATGCACTGTGTCAGAAATCAGTGAAAACGATGGCAAAAATCCATGAATTGGGCTTCGAATCGCTTCCTCATCCACCGTATTCTCCAGCAACTATTTCCTGTTCTCAGATCTCAAAAGAATGCTCGCTGGGAAGAAATTTTCGTCGAATGAAGAGGTGATCGCCGAAACTGAGGCCTATTTTGAAGCAAAGGACAAACCGTACTACAAAAATGGTATCGAAAAGTTGGAGGGTCGCTATAATCAGTGTATCACCCATGAAGGGAATTATGTTGAATATAAAAAAACTAATTTTGCCAAAAAAAAATGTGTTTTATTATGGTAGGCCGGGGACTCTTCAATTGACCTGTTATGAATAAAAACTCTTGATAGAGCATTTCGCGTTACAATTGTAAAAATCGAAGCATATGATTTTCGAAGGACTAAATGCCTAAACGATTTCAAAAAGAAAATATTTGGTGCTTTTCCATTATCGGGGCGCAAATTTCCCAAACTTCAAATTTCTCCAAGTTCAAGCGATTAATCGCCAATAAGTTGATATGAACTCGGATAATCTATTTAGTCATAGTTTTGTCGGCAACTGAGAAATTACATCTATATATAATATCTAAAAGATCTATAAAGTGAAAAATTACGAGATATCGATTATTTTCGCTCACATCGATTACAATCTGTTCTATTTGAGATTGGAGATATATTTAAAATGACATTTCATCAATGCATCAAGTAGGATAACGGCTGATGAGTTCTCATTCAAAAGTTCACTCTAGAGTAGGAGTCGGATGACTTTTGAGAAAGAAGAGCCAAATTATCAAGATTGATTATTGATTTTTTTTATTAACGTCACACGGAAGTAACACGAAGACCTCTTAATTTTGAACCTCGTTCAAGTGACAAGGACGACACCTGAACTAGCATCTCCCTCTCTTAACTTATTTTGAACCCCGACAGATTTAACATACATCAGACCTGGCTACACGGTGGACCTTTAGTGGCATGAAGGCTCGAACCCACGAACTCGACGGAAACCACCGTCCGCGATCATGGCCGCTGGGCTACCGCGGCGAAGCAATTTATCGAGGAAACAGGATAAAGAAGACGTCAGAGAACCATTTATATGCATACATGTGCGCACCGAAACAGGCAACGGCCTTGTTAGCGATCGCGACCTACACTGTTATTATTAAATTAATAGTTTTTTTTATATTATTTAGAAAAAGTTAACCAAGCATTTCCCATTCCTTTGAAAACTAAGAACTATCAATGATATTTTTATTTTAGTTGCTTGACGCAAGAAACAGCCAATGTCCAAATATCATAATGCTAGGAATTACACTTTCAAACTCCATGAAATATTTTCAGTATCAATAATACGGAAAGTATTTTATTCTGGATCTTAATGTTTTCACTAATTATTAATACTGACATTGTTTTCTCTTTCTTATAAATGTTAATATACTTTATTCGTGGAATTTGTCTCATTTTCAACTTTAATGCCGAAAACGTTATATCGTTCACAATAGTCGTTTCGTTCAATTCAATTGATATTAGTTGTATATAAACGTTATGAGCTTGGTTGGATAAATGCTGTTACAATAATTCATCGTCTCGTGTGAGAGTGTATGCGAGTAAAATCAGTCCAACATGGAAGATAACAACAAATGACGCTTTATTCACAAATATTCAAGACAAGATGAACACAGGTAGTAAAGCTCGGACATATTAACAGCACACACAGGAATAAGCACTTTCACATATTAGTGATACTATTACAGAAACAAAAACAGCTCTTATAATGATAGTCACAACTGAATCAGCAATGTTCAGCTTATTAGTTCATACAACGGGCAAACCTTAAAAAGTAATACGCACTTCCAAGACAGATTTCAACAGTTCCCGGTAGGTTTCGTGGCATATAACAGGCCACTTCCGCAAATATTCTTATCCACACTATCGATAGATCCGCTAAACTAATACCGACTGACTCCAATCGATTTCTTTCCAGCTTCACATCTTTCCCTTTTATAGCCGCTCCGGTCAGGTGTGATGTCACAGGGAAAATTCAGGAAAAGTCCGTCTTTCCTCCCGGTCGAGATATCGATCAAATTCCAGGAACATTTCCCCCGCCAAAATTGCTGTTTCTCGCTAAATCACCAAATTATTCGCCAAGGTTGAGGGCCATTTCTCAAGCTTTCCTCGAACTACGAAATCTCTGGAAATGTCTTTCCTCCTATATATGACTTACGTTGCAGAGAAGCGTCATCTTAGGTTCGTAATGATACGTAATCTATCTCAGTTTTATGGAATAGAAAACTGATAATGGTTGTGTGTTCTTGCATTAACCCACACATTTTTAAATACCATTAAATTAGATTCACTTGGCTAAGAAACTATTTTGGTAAGTATGAATTTTTAGGGTAAAAACAAAGCTCTCTAAATAAATGTAAGATTTTCTACTCTAAACTTAGAGCAGTGACCTTGCATCGCCTTAAAAATTTTTTTTGTCTGGCAAACAACTAATTGTTTTCGATTTTAAGCAGGATTGTTAAGTATTGTTTGTTAAGTTACTTATCAGTTTACTTTTTATTTGATTTATGGAAGAGAATGTTTGCTCTTATGGATATGTAGAGCCAAAGATTGTGGAAGCAGCAAATGTTAGTATTTTTTTAAATCCCGCCTTATGTTTCAGGTAAACTATTTCATGTATCAAACACACTAGTGTGCAAAATTATGGGAATTAGTGCGATGCGAATGGCTTCTTTCCTCCCATCAAAGGCTGTTCTAAATTTTCCCGCAAGAGCATAATAGGAAAATAAACTCGAGAAAACTCCAGACCCTGCAGTTATAAAATCGTCAAAAAAGGAATCATCTGTAAAAACATGCAGCCACTCAGACTCTGGGTATTTTATATTAATTGTTTCAAGGGCGTAACTTCTCAGCACATCTGGAGAAGTATTTTTCTTGTACAAAGTGTCTCCAAGATACACACTGGTTTTTACCCTTACCATCTCCAGCGGATTTAATGGCTTAGTTATTTCTTGTATATCATCAGATAATTCATATTCTTTCCTGATATTTTGAACAAATTGAAAAATGCCGTTCTGGGTTTTTAGATTTCTAACACCATTTGGATTGGATAATTCATCCAGTAAGGATCACCCATCTAATAAATTTCTCATACAGAAGAAAAGCCTTTTCTTTAATGGTATCAGCAATGGATTTATTGTCGGTCAAGATTAACATGGAATAAATCGGGGTCGATTTAACTGCTCCGATTACAAACCTCAGCGACTGATTATGTAAAGTTTCCAACCTCTTCAAGATATGACCACTTGCCGTTATAAGTGGTTCACAGCAGTAAGTAAGTAAGAGTAGAATAAAGGTTCTGTAAGTGGTATTTAAAATTGTTCTATCGCATCCCCACAAGGAACCCGCTAGACGCTTTAAAACAGTTACCCTATTTAAAAAACGGCTCGAGACTGCATCAACATGTGACTTCCAATTTAATTTGTTGTCAAAAGTCGCTCCCAGGTAATTGAACGAGTTAGTGTGGGTAAGCGTCTCACCTCTATATTTAAGGTCGGGGGGCAAATCTTCGATGTGTGATCGAAAAGGATTGGACATAGAGTGCAGTATATAGAGTGCAGTTAACGTTTAATAATACGTTTAGTCTACGTTAAATAATAGATTCAGCCTTTTTCTTTGGGGCCTGAGTCCAAATGACAAGATCATCAGCAAATAGCAGACAGTGGACATCATCAATAGTCTTTAAGGCAGGGATTAGATCGTTAATATACACATTAAATAATGCGCACCTACTGACTACTCCCTGTGGTAAACCAGTTTGCAGATTAAAGAATCTAGAGTAGTCATTTCCATACTTGATTCTGAAAATGCGTTGATCAGTAAATGACTTAAACCACTTAAGCATGTTACCACAAATTCCGAATCCATATAGTTTTTGATACAATTTCTCTCTCCATACCAAATCGTATTCACCTTTAAAACAATGTAAACTGCAGTTAGAATGTTACGTTGGTTTAATGCATCTTTAACAATTTGACTGAAGAAAGTAACTTGGTCCGTAATCGATCGATTACTACGAAAACCAGCATGTTCTCAATCTATTAAATTTTTGTCCTCTAGATACCAGTTTAATCTATTTATAATTAATCTTTCCATAGTCTTTCCAAGTATACTAGTTAAGGATATTAGGCGGTAGCTTTGGAGCTGTTTTGGGTCTTTATCTTTTTTCAGGACATGGATGATCACTGCTCTCTTCCATTGCTCAAGCACAAGACCTGTCTCCCAAATCCTTTTGTATGCACACAAAATGGTTTTCATAACTGTTTCACTTAAATACTTTAAAAATTTTGCATGTATTTGACGTCTTCTGGAGACTTTTTTACACTCAGACTTTCAAAAGCTAATTTTGATTCTTCCATTGAAAAATGTGCAGTAAAAACAGCAGTAACACCTTCCGAATTGTTTAATTTAAACTCAGTTTCTTTAAACTCTTTTTTAATTAGTCTTGTCATCTTTCGTTCAAAGGGTCCCTTTCTTAGAGCTTTTGAGTAGCTTTGGCCAAAAACATTTGCAACAGCTTTGCCTGAGGTTATGCTTCGTCCATTAAATGAGATAGGCTCTTTTTTAGGGATAGACCTTTTATTTTGCAGAATAGCCAAAAATTTATACGTTCTTAAACTATCACATTTATAATTGATATTAGATGTAAAATCAGAAAAAGCTTGACGCTTAGCTACCAAGACAGTTTTCCTAAGCACTGCCACTTGTTTCCCCCAAAGTGGATTTTTAGACAATTCCGCTTTCCTTTTTAAACGATCTCTCTTTGCAGTTCAGTCTACCAAAAACATTCATAAGTCTTTACTTTACCTCTTGGAACAGTGCGTTTTACACAAGTTAAGATAATATTATTTATCTCAGAAAATATTTGGCTAGGATGGGAACAAAAGTTGAAATTCTTCATCTGCATTTTTTCTTCAGTTAGCTCTCTGAAGATCCTCCAATCGGCTCTTTTAAAATTCCATGACACCTTTTGAGGGTCTTTTCACTTCCCGATAAAACAATTGCAGCGATAATTTGCCTATGTCCAGAGCCTGGGTCTTCAATAACCCTTCTTTTTGAATAGTCGCTCAGATCAGAAGAAGCACTGAGTGAATCGGGATTGCTACCACTACTGTTGTAGTGTAAGTAAGTAGGTGGATCATATGTATCAAAAATAACCTCGATAGAGCTTG
>BMAW01000086.1:52350-95837 GCA_019974015.1 Nephila pilipes | reverse complement strand
CCCCCCCCCCCCCCCGCAAAGAGTAGACATTCAGATCCCATAAGACAATTGTCTTTTGTTCTATAGTTAACGCAAACATTTTGGGCTTACTTGCTGGAGGAATATAGAGTGCATAGATTTTAAAATGATGATGCTTTTTCCACACATCTATTCTAACGAATTCGTTTTTGTCTTCAGACTCTCCCATTTCTTTGTATACCTCAAAATTTGTTATTAGGCTGTTCTTAACACCTACCAGAACGCTGCTTGCAACCTTCCGAAATTTGGGAAGAAGGTAGAGCAAATAACCTGGGAAGGAAAAATATTTGAGAGTCACTTTTGTAAGGTTTGCTTCCATAAGGGCAAAGATTTCGATATTGTTCTCCGAGAATGTATTAATTACATCCAATTTCTTTGATTGTGACAAACCATCAGCATTCCATTGAAATACACTCAGACTGACCGAGCGGCGGTCTGCGTCAAAAATCCTTGAGAACCTGCCTGAATTGTAGACCATTTTGCCTTATAAACTTTGCCCAGGGTGTACCACGAAGATGTAGATCTACTTTGAACTCCGCAAAGAAACTGATATATACTATAGATGCATTATTAATAGGATGCCAATTTGGCACGTCTATGGCGTTTTTGGTGCATTTTATTTCCATTGCCAAAGCAAGAGGTAAATAATTCGAGATAAAAACCAACGTTTTTATATGGTGGCAAAGTTTATTAAAAAATATTGAAATATTAGTTAAAAATTGTCGCAAATGTCTAAATATTGCACTGTTAGGTTACTAATAATGATTACCAAAGTTTCAGAGCTCTAGCTTGATGGGAAGTTGGTTAAATTAACTATCGAAAATTTGGTGACACTCTGATACACACACACCAAGTGAGATACATAAAAACATTAACACTAACTAAAATTAATTCCTCCGGTAAATTAAATGGTTGGAATGCATTTTAGTCAAACAACTCTTGGAGACAGGAATTTTTTGGTGGTATTTTGCAAAATGTGGCTACCCTGGTCCGCTTCGCGGACTTAACGTTCCCCCCCCCCCCCCAAAAAAAAATCGCCAAGTTTCGCAATTTTTGAAACCGCGCCAAGTGGTTGGGCTGAACTGCATTATTTAAAAAATATTAGTTAAGACTTGTCGCAAATGTCTAAATATTGCATTGTTAGGCGAGTAAGAACGATTCCCAATGTTTCTGACCATATACTATAATGCAATTATAGTATATGAGAAGTTGGTTAAATTAACGATCGAAAATTTGATGATACACACACATACCAAGTGAAATACAAAATAATTCGAGATAAAAACCAACGTTTTTATATAATAACAAAGTATATTAATTATTATACATAAAATTCAAAACAAACACGTGACAAACACATAAAAAATTAATTATAATTTCAATTTAATCAATCATTTATTGAATATTTTTTACTGAAAAATTTTACAACACATACAAGCCTTTCCTTCTAAGTTTCCAAATATTTTTGGATTACCAGATCTAACCGCGTGGAGGTGAGGTGAGGCTAATTTGAGTATGATTGGCTAAGTGTAGATAAATCTACATGTATTACGCGTCATACTCTTCTAGATCCAAAAACGTGGACAAAACACAAACGAACTTTATTATTTTTTAAGGAACATGAAAACATTGCACAAAAATAAGAATAAATTTTTTGAAAAAAATTCTGAAATTATTTTAACAGACAAATATTTATTATATAATGCTTTATTAATATTTTCATAATATTTTTCTCATACTTAAGGGATATTAGCCTATATTGCACCACATCCTTCATCAATCTATTTCATAATTAAGCAATGATTACAATAAATTCTTTTTCAAATTAAGTTCCTTTTAGCAATTTGCGTAGACTAAAAAATTACGAATGGAGCAAATAAAAGTTATGTATCTAATAATTTTTATTGATTAATGATTTCTAGTCGGCATGTCAATCATTTAAATTCTACTTTCTTAGTACTTCTGAAATGCTGTACATCAAATTCTTAACTTTAAAAAAATAAAAATTAATAATTTTTAACTTTAAAATTTACTTAAAAAGAGACATTTGTGAGCGTATTAAAAAATTCATAATATAAAATCAAAACATGCATTTGAAAGTTTGTAAATCATTATATTAAAAATGGGAACCAGAATTCAGAAAAAGTTATTATGATATGACATGGCGCCAAATTTTGGAATATTTCTTTCTTGCGAATGATTACTCACTAAAAGTCAGCAACCCTTACTATCTTCCCTATGTGTGTAGAAAATTTTTAAGATACCTCATGTGGAGTATGAGGAATTCCCAGTGTTCCCAGAAGGGGAAAGAAATTTTTTCCTCAATCCTAATAGCGTCTAGCGAAAGGGATATTTTGATTTATTAAAATAATTGAAATATTAGTTAAAACTTGTCGCAAATATCTAAATATTGCATTGTTAGGCGTGTAGGAGCGATTCCCAAAGTTTCAGAGTTCTAGCTTGATGGGAAGTCGGTAAATTAACGATCAAAAATTTGATGACACACACACCAAGTGAAATTCAGAAAAACGTGGTAAAAACGTTTTAAAATAAGATTCAACTGAAATTCATGAAGATATTTTCTCAAAAATAACTATTGAAGTGAACAAACTTAAAAAATTTAAACAAGAATTGCTATTTAGGCTCCCGTCGACACTCCACCACGAATTTCCGCAACTAATATTAATCCTATGGAGTTACTTTAAGTCTCATATATAGAATATTTATTTTTACTGCATGGAATGAAGTGTGTTTGAAAGAGCATTAAAAAAGAAAGGTTTCTGTTGAGTTACTTTTTTTCTGATTTTTGTAAGTATTTTTAAATTTTTTATTAAAGATCTGAACACTCGTATCCAGCGCACTAAATTGATCAAAAAAATAACTTTGAATAATCGAGAAAAAAAAAAAAGTAATTCCACAGAATCCTTCCCTTTTTATGCTCTTTCAAATGCATATTTTTTTAAGAAATTTAATTTATTTCACTGCTTGTAATGTGTTGAGTCAGCAAAGTAAACAAGGAAAAAGAGAAAAACAAAATTAAAATTCTCGCCTCAGTGCGGAAGGATACATAGTAAATACAAGATAAGAAAAGGAGATTTACGATTCTTCAGGGGAGTCAGTCGATTTCTGGAAATTTGTAGTTGAAGATTCCCCCTTTAAAGCCTTAGGTAAAATCGAACTTTGATGGATCCCCTTGGCGATTTTTTTTGAAATCGCGCCAAGATGGCGCCAAAGTGGGTGTTTCAAACCCGGAGCTTCCGAAAAAGAGAAGAAAAGATGGCGTTGAGCCTGGAAGGCAAATATACCAAAATGACACCAAGGCGGGTATTTCAAATTAGAAGCGAGAAAAGATGGCGTCGTGCCTGAAAGGCAAATTCTGAAGTAAGCAGGCGTATTCAATGCGGGGGAAAATGCGGAAATCGTCGTGTCTAGAAGACAAAACAACGCATTTGGAATTTCATTTTTAATGAATAAAAGTAAAAATACATAACATAAAGAAA
Source organism: Nephila pilipes (assembly GCA_019974015.1). NCBI lineage: Eukaryota > Metazoa > Arthropoda > Arachnida > Araneae > Nephilidae > Nephila > Nephila pilipes. Next base: position 92,319 of record BMAW01000086.1, on the reverse strand, counting down.
GAGGAAACATCGAGAAAACGAATGGATAAAATTTACTGACCTTATTCAGAAGATAAATCTGCACCCACGAGCATGAAAACAGTAGTTGATTCTCTAATATTCAACGAACTGCTTGAAAAACGTTATTAGAATTTCTATTCCTTTCTAAACGCTAATTTTCTCCCTTTCGGGAAAACTAATCAAAACGATCAATTTTCGTCGGACGAAAGTCTGCAAACCACGTTCACCATTCCAATCGTAATCGGATTAAACAACAACTTTTAAATATCTAAATCTACCCAAACGCAGATTTTCTACCCTTTCGGAGGAACGAAAATGGTACAAAACGATCCAATTTCAAGGCTTCCAACGGACGCTGTTCAGCCATCACTCCTGAAGAAAACCAATTTTATGGGAAAAAAACAGTTCCCAAAAGGAACCCATTGAAAATTCAATTGCAGATTTTCTTTTACCATCCGCAAAAAAAAAAAAAAAAAAAAAAAAAAAAACATTTTAAACTTTTAAACGTTTCACAGCGTAAAGAGGATAAACAAAGCGTCGAACCCCCTTTATATAGATTCAGTAGGGTTACCAGAAAAGAATTGTATGGTAACCATATTTGGCGATTAATCGCCCAAAAAAGTTAAAGCGCGCCAGGCCCTCTCAAACTTCGATTCAACCAAGCCTTATTTACAGTTGCGTAATATCTGTTGAAAGTTTGTCTAGCTTGCTGTATAAATATCTATGTGTTATTTCATAGTGTTTGAAAAATAAGCTTCATATAACAGGTCAATTGAAAAGTTCCCGGCCTGACACATAGATGGCACTACTAGATTTAAATCCATATGTTTTTTAGTTATCCCTAACCCTCAAAAGATGCGTATATAAATTTGACAGCTGTCGGATCATTAGTTTGTGAATTATAGTATTTTGAGTGAAGCAACTTTTGTTATTGTGAAAAAAAGGGATAAAAAGGAATTTCGCGTGTTGATAAAATATTGCCTTTTGAAGGGAAAAAATACAGTTGAAGCAAAAACTTGGCTTGATACCGAGTTTCCGGACACTGCCCCAGGAAAATCAACCATCAAGGATTGGTATGCTAAGTTTAGACGTGGTGAAATGAGCACCGAAGACAGTGGATGCCCCAAAGAGGTTGTTACCGACGAAAACATTAAAAAAATCCACAAAATGATTTTGAATGACCGTAAATTTAAATTGAATAAAATAGCAGATACTCTAAAGATATCAACTGAACGTGTACATCATATCATTCACGAATATTTGGGTAGGAGAAAGCTCTGAGCAAAGTGGGTGCCGCGCGAGCTCTCTTTTGAGCAAAAACAACGACGAGTTGATGATTCGGAGCAGTGTTGGAAAATGATCAAGCGTAATAAACCCGAGTTTTTGCGTCGATATGTGACAATGGATGAAACATGGCTCCATCATTTCACTCCGAAGTCCAATCGACAGTCATCCGAGTGGACTGCACACGATGAACCCTCTCAAAGCGTGGGAAAACGCAACAGTCAGCTGGCAAGGTTATGGCGTCTGTATTTGGGATGCGCATGGAATAATTTTCATTGACTACCTTGAAAAAGGAAGGACCATCAACAGCGACTATTACATAGCGTTATTGGACCGTTTGAAGGACAAAATTGCCAAAAAACGGCCGCATTTGAAGAAAAAGAAAGTGCTGCTTCAGCAAGTCAGTGAAAACGATGGCAAAAATCCATGAATTGGGCTTCGAATTGCTTCCTCATCCACCGTATTCTCCAGATCTGGCCCCCAGCGACTATTTCCTGTTCTCAGATCTCAAAAGAATGCTCGCTGGGAAGAAATTTTCGTCGAATGAAGAGGTGATCGCCGAAACTGAGGCCTATTTTGAAGCAAAGGACAAATCGTACTACAAAAATGGTATCAAAAAGTTGGGGGGTCGTTATAATCAGTGTATCACCTTTGAAGGGAATTATGTTGAATAAAAAAAACTGATTTTGCCAAAAAAATGTGTTTTACTATGGTAGGTCGGGGACTTTTCAATTGACCTGTTACAATTTCTTAAGAAAAAAAATGTAATCCTTCATTTTTTATGCTAATTTTACTGATATTTAAAAATAAACACCATACAATTTACTTTATTAATTATTAAAATTAACAATAGATATTTTAGATACGTTATTTAGAGAGAAAGAAAGAAGAAATTTGCTTTTTTTAAAATTATGTATTATAACTAAAGGAAAATATTGTTCAAATTTTTATTATAAAATTGAATGTACATCTACATAAACTGTTAGTGTTACCATTTATTATTTATTTTTTTTTTTCAAAACTCCATTTGTAGGAATTAGAAACTCGTAATGTACCATGTGCGGAGGGGGAGGGGGGGATGACCTCTCGAAATATGTAGGAATCAGATTGAAATATATCGAATTTTTATGATTTGATGAAGAATCCAGAGAAAAAAATTATTACTTTAAAATTTTTTCGGTTCTTAGATTTGTGAACAATTTTACATAAATCATGCATTTCTCAAGAACGAAAACATTATCTTACTGCATTGAAACAGCGTCTGGAGTAGCCGAATGGTTATGCTCGCTATTTTGTGGCTAGTGATGTTTTAGTCAAATCGAGTGTTCCGAGGCCTATTTTCCTAGAACCTCCACCGTGTTTTAAATTTAAAAAACAATAAATAGCCCTCATGTTTCTTCCAATTGCGACGCTAATAATTATTCAATCCTTACAAATTTTGTTTTTCAGATTTCGACCTCGAATTAGCTTTTTCCTTCTCTTTAGTCTAATAACTAATGCAGAATGAATATTATTAAATGGTCATTATATGAATAAAACTCTGCCAATACATATTAGCCTCCCAAGGGGCTATTGTTTTCTATACCCTATAAATATCATGCCTGACCACTTTTCAAAAATTAACTTGTTTTTGCTTTTTTATGTCTGCTTTCATTAATAACGAACTTAATTTTCAAAAATACGTCATAATAAATTTCCTCTAAATTTTTTATTGGATTGAAATAAAGTATATGCATTATATTTTTGATACCTGTTTCACCACTAATGAACTCAAGTTTCAAAAATATATTGTCATAAATTTCCCCCATTTTTTTTATAAGTGAAACAAATATAAAAATTAAGTACTTTATTTACTTATCTATTTATGTATTACCTTAAATAATATGTAAAGTGGAATCAAGGAAGGACTGAACATAAATAACCTTATTTAGAGTTTTAAACGGTGAGGCAGCCTTTTTCTTTTCTTTTTTGCCTCGAGAATTTCAGACTACATTTTTTTTAGTTTGGCTTCCTTCTTAAAATGTTTTGTGGGCAAATGATTTTAATATTGATTTACTATTATTAACCACCAAAGGGGCTATTGTTTTTGTGGATTCAACTTTTTTTGGCTAAATCTCTGTATATAACTTTTTAATTTTTATTGAATTGTCTTTTCACCCCTCTAAAATAAAAAAGGGACATTTCATGAAGATAGGAAAACGAGATTTCACCAAACTATATGCGAAGAAAAATTTGTATTTTTATTATGGTAGAGATACTTATTGATATTTTATCTTCCTCATCTTTTATTTTCCAGTAATTGATTTTCTTAGTCTCAATGCCAAAACATAAATAAATAACTTACATTCTTTAGAAATAATCCTAGTACGAAACAAGTACTTGTTTTTATTGAGTGATTCTAATGAATTTCGTGTTAATTCCATATCTAAAATGTTATTCCCTTCTTGTAATTAAAAATAGAGTATCCATAAGTGTAAATTTTCTCCCCAACTACATTATTTTACATAATTAAAAGTCGAGAATAATCAACAAATTTCTATTACTATGAGAATGTGGGCAAAGTCTCTTGATTGAGATAAATTTATAATTCAAGGTTGATTTAATTATTTTTTGAATATAAATAAGATTATATGAAGTATCTTAGAATATTGATTTCACATAAAGTTCATAAAATTAGTTACTATATTTTATGTCTTATTTTTTTCTTATTAAATAGCACTATATTTTTAGAAAAATATGATTTACTAAAGCTTAGATTTTGTTATTTATTTGTTTGCATAAATGATGTACTAGAGTAACATGATGAACTTTTTAGCGACTGACTTAAGAAAAATTAACCAAGATTTGAATTAATCAACGACATAATTAACCAATGACACCTGAAACTGTACGTTTATTGTCCCCTTTCTATAGTTTCTTTGCCTTTGATTTGGAAATAAAATATAAATTTTGTATTTTTTAATACAAATATTTGACATGCATACAATTTATTCTTTTGTTGGTACATTCTGTGTTTTATAAGCTTCTATCGTGAGTATTTAATGCATACATGTGATGTTAATGATACTGTATTGTGATTACTTGTAACGAACTAAAATTATCATTACTTCAAATTTTTGTAAGCCTTTGTTATAGATCAGAGGTCTTCAACCTGTTTTCAGCGGAATCCTAGAGTTCCTTGAAACTTTAACAAGGGTTTCGTAAGTGATCACTACTTTCTTAATCAAAGAACCAAAATTTTAGTAAAATTTAAATTTTTATACAAGTTCGAATTCTTAAATGTAGTTTTCTTATAAAAAATAAGAATAAATAATTTTTTTTGGATAAAACAAAATTTTGAATTTCATAAAAGTCACGTGCTTCAAATACATTAATCGAGACACATTAGGTCACGTATTAGTCTCCATTCTTTGCTCCGTCGGTATTTCTCAAATTTATATATTGACCAGCATTCAATTGAAACAAAAATTTAGTCAAGTTCATATTATGCATTTTTGGATTGACATAAGAGAAGGATATTCTGAAATTGTCGAAAGAGCTGTGAAACATCTAATGTCATTTGTTTCAATCTATGTATGCGAAAACGTTTTCTCTTTGTACGCTGCGACAAAAACAAAATGCAGAAACAGATTGGTTGCTGAACAGGACATTAGATTGCAGATTTCATCAACTATTCCTGGAGTAATAATACTTTGAAATAAAAAACAATCACAGCTGAGAAATCACATTAAAATTTTTCTTTTTTATGAATTTGTTTTAATTTAAAATATTGTTGCTTTTATTGCTAGAATACATTTTAGAAAAACAAAAAACGCCATTATCCAGCTTTCCCTTCATTATCTTATTAAGAAGTTTGTGTTGTGATGGGGGAAAAAATATGCAATAATAATTTTGATAATTTAAGTAATAAAGCTTTGATATCCTTTTTTTCTGCACTTTGATCAAAAGGTTCCTTCAAGAAAACGGTAAGTTCAAAGAGTTCCCAAAGTGTAAAAGGTTGAATACCCCTGTTATAGATAATTGTTTCACTAAAAACAAAAATTGGGTTAAGGTAATAATTTTAAAACCTTTGCTTTCAATATGAGAGTAATCCAAATAAAATCTTGTAAAAAAAGTAAATGAAAAGTGTATGTATATATATAATTTGTTTGTTTTTATTAACTTCGCACTAGAAGCATCACGAGAGTTATAGAAATATAAAATAAATAAATATTGCAATTTGTGTCTTTTAGTTATAAGAATCAAACTCTTAATAAAAGTAAGTGCCGTGATATAAATTTTCTTTCCTATTGGGGCAATTTGAATTGGGTGCAAAATTATCAACAAAATGCTAATAATTTTTTCAATTAATACAACCGTATACTGACATATATTACAGCAATTTGTTCTGACCAGGTATCAGCTTTTTAGCCACCCAAGGAGCTATTGTTTTAGTTGGATCAATTTTTGCGAACCGAATCACTTTTCAATTTTTAATCATTTGCTTCAATTTTAATTATATTTAGCTTAAATATATTCAATTTAATAATTTATCCTTTCCTTTAATTTTAATTACATGTATCTGATATAATATTCGATTTAATAATTTATCGTTTCTTATAATTTTATTACATGTAGCTGATATAATATTCAATTTAATAATTTATCGTTTGCTCTGATTTTAATTACATTTAGCTTGAATAAAACCAGTTTAATAATTTACTGGTTCCTTTAATTTTAATATCGGAAAAGTTTACTATTGTCCATTTCTCGATATTTCATCGTTTACTTTTATTCTGATATTTAATTGAGTAATTTAATAATTAAAAAAAAAAAAAAAAAAAAAAAAAAGAGCACCTTGGGTCGCAAAATCTCTTCTTCGCAAATCTTTGTATATAGAACTTTATATTAAATTAAAATTTATTTTTATGTAATTAATCAGTATACACAAAATTTGGAATATTTCCTATTCAGTATTCGATGAAGGTATTTCACTCGCATTGTCGATCTTTTATAAATCAAGTGATACGATTTTGAAAAAAAAAATGAAATAGTAAAAACGGTTTTTTTTTAAAATTAGAAGACATGAAAAAATGAGTAAAAAAATCTGTCGAAAAGGAAGAATGATTACTTTTGAAGCAGTGAATAAGCCAGCTTCTTCCTAGTTTGGGATAGCTTTCAAACACTTGATCAACACGGAAGGGCAATTTAACCTCACGAGGGAAAGAAATCCATTGAGTTGCTTTATGAGGGTGAAGGACCCCTCCCTACTGGAAAAGCCCGTAAGAAACTGTGTAAAACAACGACAGAGATTAAATTACTCTCCTTTTCTCTAGTTTTGAACGGGGGGGGGGAGGAGATAAGAGGGGATGAATCGAGGGCTGATTGCTAGTGGAAAGACAGCTACAATACTTGCTTCTTTCAATTTGTCTAGAGGAAATATTTATCACCCAATGAGGTCATTTTACAAACTTCATGATAGCTGTCAAAACATAAGTATAAGAAAATGGAAAATATTAGAGCGAAATTGAAAAAAAATTAAAAGCATTAAAGAAGTTCCCAATTTGAATTCAAGCGAAATAATGAAAATTAAGAAAAATAAAGCTTGTAATTTCTCTTTTATAAGAGAACTATTTACTTCTGCTCCATATGACCAGTATTGTATGAGTACTTCGTCCGCACTAAGTAATGCCCCCTCCCCCTTCCAAGAAGAGAGAGTTTTCATCGATTCTTACTCTTGGAATCACTCGAAGGGAGCTTTAAGAAAAACCAATAGACATTTAAACATTTTGACAAGTACTTTTAGAAAGTTTCAATTATAATTTTAAATTTTTAAAAAAATTCTTATTTCTATATTTAAAGAAAAGAATTCAAACCAAACATTGTAAAAATACACATTTTGATTTCATGAAATACGGGTAAAAACGTGTAATCAGATTTAACACATATCTGTTTACTCACATTTACATCCATCCACATTAAAACTTTAAATAGGAAATGTCACATCATTTTTTTTTTTTTTTACCTTTTTTTTTTGTTGGAGTACTGACTTATTTGTGCCTCTTTTTGTACTCATGTAGCGACGACGTATTAGAACTAACTCATGCAGCTTGTTATTCTCTTGATGAATCATATTTTCTTAAATATTATTAATTTAAAAAACAATACGAATTTTCATAAAGTTTGGCATGGTAAGGATTCAATGTTTAATTTTTTTTTTTAAAAAAAATCTTTGCAAATATGTCCTTATAATTGTGCTACGTGGTGTTCTGTATTTGCGCTAATAATCGTTCATTTTATCATAAAGTAGCAAGTTTTTCGATTCCATGCGTCTGGTGTGGAATTTATTTCTAGTCAACTGAAGCTGTCTTCCTCAGGTAAATATGAGTTGTTGTTCCTTTTCCTTGTTAGTGATCTTCATCCCCATGGAATTCTTCGTGGGATTTCGATGATTTAAGTAGATTATACAACTTTATAATAATTGGACTCGAATAGTTTCTTTTATTGAAATTTGAGAATTTTGCTTGGATTCTGGTCTTCTTTTGATAAATTAAATGTTTACTGGTTGAGTACCTTCCTCTACAGCAAAATATGGTTTCTCTTTAGTATACTTTTCATCAATTTGGAATTCCTTACTGAATTACAATGATTTTAATAGATTATCCAAGACTTTTAGAACATGATGTATTTCTTTTATTGTAGATAATTCTTCATGCATTCTGCGGGGGGGCGCCCCCCTCTATAGCTGTTCTTCTTTCGTTGAATTTGCTGTTGGTTGACTATGCGGTGTTCTTAAACAACAAAGTCTGTTCTATTTTCTTGTTGATAAAACAGTAATCTTTATCCCTTTGGAATTCTTTACTAGATTTCGATGATTTAAGTAGATTGCTGAGGACGCGATCGTTTCTTCTGTTACGAATTTTAGAATTTTCCTTGAATTCTGATATCCTGCTTCTGAATTTCGCGTTGGATGACATATTGGTTTTCCTTGCAGAAGATTCTGTTTCGTTTTTCTCTGTATTTCTTTACTGCATTTCGTTGATTTAAGTAGATTGTAAAGACTCTAGGAACTAAAGATGTTTCTTTTATCTATTGCAAATTTGAGAATAGATTTTGGAATCCATTTTTCAGTTATCTGAATTTGGGTTGGTTGACTGCTCTGTTTTCCTGTGCAGCAAAACAAGTTCGGTTTACCCATTTACGTCATCATTGCACAGGGTCTCAGATTTAAACAGATTGTCCATGGTGATAAGAGTTGATGGAAGAAAAAGTTCTTCAAATAAGTTACAGAAATTTAACGATGAAATAAAAAAAAACAAAAAAAAACGAGCTATAGCTGTTTCCTATTTTTTGTTATCATATATTTTTAAATTTTAAAAATGTTGCTAGAAAAAAATAGCCATTAACTATTTCTAGAATTCATTATTAAATAAGATAGTTATTCTTCAAAGAATGTGGTGCATGTAAGAAACATTTAATTTGAATTTTCGAAAGGCTAAAATTAAGGAATTAATAATTAAAGAAAATCATTTTGAAAAATTGTTAGACAAAGAATTTAAAAAAAAACTCGTCTGATCTGAGTCAGCTGTAACAACATAAGAAATAAAATGTATTAATTGACAAATACTAGAATTTAACGTTTTATTATCAAAATATTGGATAGCTAGCTCAAGTGCTGAGTACGAAAAGGAGAAAATTCACATCGATATAAATGTGGCGGCTGCCTACGTCATCTTTTGACGTCGTTTTTGACTGCGGAGCTGCAAGCTGATTTGTAGAAAAGGAAGGAGCGATCTTTTCTCGGCACACTTATCAACGCTCTCTCAATCCATCCATAAAAACACAAATTAACAGACTTCAAAATAAAATCAAAAGAGAAGTACAAAAATTTTCTCATCAAACATGGAACCTCAAACTCGAAAATCTTAATACTCAAGACAACTCCCTCTGGAATTTCAAATTTTTTTTAAAAAATAAAAGATCACAAATCCCCACACTCAACACCCAAAATGGAACTGCCATAACAAATGAACTAAAATCAGAAACACTAGCTGACCAACTAGAACAAAATTTCCAAAACAACCCATCCTGTGACCCAACTTTTGATTCTAATGTTTCACACACTATCCAAAATTTCCTCATCTCCACCACTCCACAAGACATAATAGATTTCATCAAAAAGCTAAAAAACAAAAAAGCCCCTGGAAAAGACACAATAACGAACAAAATGCTAAAAAACCAACCAATCAAAATTATTTTTCTACTAACCATTATCATTAATAAAATTTTAATTTTTAACCATTTTCCCAAAATTTGGAAAACTGCTATTATCTTCCCAATTTTGAAACCAGGAAAAAATGCTCATCTCCCAGATAACTATCGTCCCATTTCTCTCCTTTCTACTCTAGGCAAACTAACAGAATCCATAATTCTAGATAAACTTAAAACTTTTCCTAACAGCTAATAATCTTAACAACCCTAACCAATATGGCTTCACCTCAAAACTTTCTACTCTTCACCCCTTACTAAAACTCACGGAAATCATCACCTCTGGATTCACCAAAAAACAATCCACCGGAGTAGTCTTCCTAGATATTGCCAAAACTTTCGATCGAGTTTGGCTCGATGGTTTAACATATAAAATGATTCAAAATAACTCCCCCCTCTCATTCTTCTCATCCACTCAAACTGCAATGATCGTTTTTTCCAGGTCAGAATTAATAATACCCTATCCACCCCACGCAAAATAAACTCAGGAGTAGCCAAGGAAGTTTATATATAATCGGTCCATTTCTTTTTAACTTCTACTTAAATGATATTCCAAATTATTTCCCGACAACACTAAATATGAACGCAGATGATACTGCGATAGTTGCAAAATTTAAAAACCCTAAAACAGTTACTTTTGCCCTAAATAAACACCTTGAGCTACTCCAAACATATTTCAATAAATGGAAAATCAAAGTAAATGTAGACAAGACTCAAGCTGTAATATTTACCAAAAGAAAATTAACCCCTCCACCCACCTTTTTTCAAAAACAAATCCCATGGGTCACACACGCAAAATATTTAGGCCTAACTTTCGATAAACATCTGACCTGGAGAAAACATATCCTAAACACCAGAGAAAAATTCCGTAAATTATCCCACAAAGTTTACCCTCTTATAAACAGAAAATCTAAAATGAACCTACAGAACAAATTACTTATTTTCACAGCTACCATGCGTCCTATCATCAGTTACGCCAGTCCAATTTGGGCATACTGTGCAAAATCAAACCTCAACATTTTAGAAATATCCCAAAGCTCTACTATCAGGATGATCGTCAGAGCCTCCATGTACTTGAAAAACAAAGACATATATAAAGCACTACAAATAAACACCTTTAAACAACATGTTCGAAAACTTGCCGCAAATTTCTTTAATTCACTTTCAAATATTAATAATCCAAATATTCAAAATCTAGAAGATTATCAACTACACCCAAATACGAAAAGACCCAGGAAAATTCTATTAGATTCCCACCTAATAGAATTCAACCCACCTTAAACTTAATTTAAGCTCTTAATCTCCATATTCACCAAACAGCACTACCATCGTTAACAAACTCCACCCATCACATATATAGTAACTTACACACAATCGCTGGCAGCCAATAGCAGCATCGCATCTACTCACCAGTCAACCAATCCAAAAGCAAGATCTCCTCTTCATCTCTCAGCTCAGCTTTTCTTCGACTCACGGTTCTTCATTTCCACTGAAGTTCCTCCCACATCCAATAGATGGCGCCATACTATTTCCAACTTCATTCTACTATTTCTCAAAAACCCTCCAATAGAATATCAAGATATTTTCGGCACCTCAACCTAGGAAGCACATCTTCAACATGAAAAAAAAAACATCCTCCCAAAGTATCATTTAAAATGCCAGATTTGGGCTGGTGGAGCGCTCCGCGCGCCCATTGAACTTCAACGTCAACGTTCTCGGCACACTTGCTTCGCAGATTCCAGACCTGTGAAGGTCGAGTTTTAAAATTGCTATTGTTGAGTCTTAAACTTTAAAGTTAAGTTTCAAATAAATTGTTAGTTCTTTGTATCTAGTGTCTTTTAGTCTTTCACAGTTGTTTATCAAGCCTACACCTTCTGAAAGGATTTTATGGGGAACAGAAGGTTTTATCAACTTCCCTTCCCCATATAAATACGTCAGAGACTGTATAGCATAAACTGGTTATTTTCATAAAAGTTTTGCAGGGTTCATTGTGATTATAAACAATTTAAGTAATTGTTAAGTAATGTTGTTAAATTTATTTTCGATTCAGAAAAATGTATTAAAGAAATATGAAAGAAAATTTATTTTGATAATCAACTGTATAAGAAAATAAAAAAAAAAAACGAATTTACTCTTTCTTATTATAATTATACTCTTAATAAATCTAACTGAACGAATAACACGTTAGAAATAACAACACAGTAAAAAAAAATTGTTTAAATGTTATGCCTAAGAAAATAATATGCATATAGTAAAAAATATATTTGTAATGTATCTAAGCGAAATATTCAAGTACTAAGAAATCGTACAAGGCATTTAAAAAATTTTAAAATCTTATAGAAATCAGTATATTCATTAGAGTATTCTAAAATGAAGAAATATACTGTAATGATGCTTGCGTAAGAAGGTAAAGTTACAACGAAATCAAAAATTTTGTGGTAAAAGCAGGATTTTTCTCCAATTATGAAAATAATTTCGTTACCATACATTGTATGCATATGGAAGTTATTATTTTTCAAAATTTAAATAAGTTTAGTATAAGATTGTTAGTTTCGAGGAATACTGTCAAATTCATTGAATTAAAAAAAAGGCTATTAATATTATTTCCTATTCGTACATTATAATAAATTTTGCTTCGTATTCATCAGGTTTTTTTTTTAAAAAAAAAATATATAGGGCAATTATGTTTATGTAAGGAGATAAAGTTCACAATGCATTCAAAAGTTTCTTTCCAGTTGTAAAAATAATAATCAATTCGTTACCATACAATTTATGCGTATGAAAAGCTTGAAAAAAAAGCTGGTATTTTATCATTATTGTTCAGAATCTAAATTAATAAGCTTCAATTAAATAATACTCATTCAAGTAAAGGTAACATTGTGTAAAACAGAATAAGAACTTACGTTTAAAAATTTGTTTCAAATTAATTTATTCAAAATATATTAATTCAGTTAATTAAAACGAAAAAAATTGTGTTTTAAATAATAATATCCAATCCAATAGCCTCACGTAAGAAGAAAAAAAAATCACAAAAATTGCTTTTAATTTATTCAGATTAAAACAGTTCTATTAATTAAAACGAAAATAGTGTATTAAATAATAATATCCAATTCGGCAGTCTTGGGAAAGAGAGTAACTTACAGTTAAAAGTTGTTTCCAATTAATTTATTTAAATAATATTAATTCCATTTAATATAAGAGTGCTTGAACACAACCACTTATTGCTACGTAGATAATGTTCCAGTAAGAAATCAAAAATAAGAAGGATAACTTGGGTTCCTTATCGGTAGGTAGATAACAATCCAGTAGGAGGTAAACAACTCAGTAGGCAAAGATAAGACAAGAATGATAGCTTGGGTCCCTTATCGCGCAAATATGATGTCACTTCACATGTAAATTCAACAACTGTAAATGCGGCCCAAACCATGACAGAACTTCCTTCAAATTAACGTTTAGAAAACAAGCAGTATTCTTTAATCACAGATCATACCAGCAAAACTTAAAATCCATATTTTGGTTTGGTTTTATTAACGTTGCACCAGAAGCAACACCAGGGCTGTTGGTGACGGACCTCGTAATTTTTAACATCGGTCAAGTGACGAGGACGACACCTGAGCTGGCACCTCCCTCTCCTAACTTCCACACCACGCTAATGGGATGACTTTGGGCCACGACAGATTTAACGTGTATCAGCCTTAAATCCATATCCGTCCCATTTAAATTGAACCTTTTATCGTCAGCAAACAACAGTTATTTCAATTTTCGCCAGCCGTTAAATGTTTTGAGGCAAAATTCAAACGTCAATCAATATTCCGTATACAAAATTGTGATTTTCTTTTCAACTTCTACATAATCTTAAGATTTTTTTTATTATTCGGAAGGTACAGAACAACTGCATCTCATCTTTAATTTGTGAGGAAGACATTATTTGAGTGCAGGTGAGTCTCTGGATTTGCCTTGAAGAAATTATCTTTGGTCTTCCTGTTCGATTTTTATTGAACCCTAACTACCAGGATTAATGAGAAATCTATTAACTGCAGCCTTCGATTTCCCAATTTTTCGTGCAATCTCAGCACTACTCCAGCTAGTATCCTGTTCAATATCTGTTAAACGAAATCCTCTTAGCAATGTTTTGAAACACACTGGAATAAAATAATTCTATATCCACAAAACTTATATTTGTCTCTCGGATCGGCAAGTAATGCGCACGCTTTCTCAGTTTATATTTTCTTTCATACATAATGACGTAATCCGCAAACGATTTTATACCTTTTTCCAAGTAGCCATTTACCGATTTCAATAATTTTTACGTAACCCAAAAATATATCAGGGTTTTTTTAAGAAATATGTTTAAATAATTATTCAACAGCATTAGTTTATACTTGGCGATTTTCTGCTCAATGTAATACTTTTTAGACTGTATGAATACATCATGTAAATGGCCATGATTCAAGATATATTCATGTTTTTTTTGTTGTTGTTGTTTCTTTTATCCTGATTGTATCACTTTTTTTCAGTTGAACCCTGGGAATATCAAGTTATTTAATTAATCCGTATAAATATGCTATTGAATGCAGTCTTTTACTGAAGAATAATTCCATAAATGAATTCTATTTTAAGAAAATATCACAATGTAAATTAATCAGAAAGCATTTGTTGAAATAACAAACGCATCTTAAATTACATTATAATTTTAAAAAAATCTTCTCTGAAGAATTTTCTTTAAAAATAAAAATTTAATTAAAAAAAATCAAATTTTGAAAATATTAATGTAAAAAGAAATCAGATTTATAGCTTGGGAGTATAATTTATAAATAAAATTTTTTAACAAAAAAAATACCAATTAAAATGTAAAAAGAAATCAGATTTATAGCTTGGGAGTATAATTTATAAATAAAATTTTTTAACAAAAAAATACCAATTAAAATTTATTGAAAAATTTTGTTTCTTGAGAAACAACATGCACAATACAAACAAAATTTTTAAAGAAATCACAGTTGCAAACAATAATGATATTGGTTTGATTTAGGAATTATATATCAAACCAGACAGGACAGTAAATGTAGCGAAGGACAGGTACTAAGAAAATATGAGTAAATTAAAGGTTTATGAAAGGTTAAATAAAGGTAACAGAGGATGCTTATTTGAAATATGACAAATTTTGATTTTTCCCACACCTAACGTATAATGCACACTTGGAATTTCTACAAAATGAAACTTTTTTCCATGTATAATTCAAAGCAAAAAAAATTTTTTTTGAATAAAAGAGGAATAATCTATGTAAATCATTTTCAAACACTTGGATACAAGACTGAGAAGCAGACGATTTTAACATTAAATTGGGGAAAAAAATGCAAGACAATAGAAACTAATAAAACAAATTTATTAATTAGAATCAAGCAAACAAAAAACTGTTTCGAAGGACAATGAATTCAATTCATGACAGTCACATGACAGGTGTAATCATGTATAGAACATTTGCTTTCAGCGGAAATCAAAGCTAGGATAAGCTTCGTTTTTGAAAATTTAATAAACAGGTAAGAATAATGAACAGATTCTTCTAAAATTACACACACATATATATATATATGCACCTGCTTTTACATTAATATTGTTAGTTAATATCTGTTTTTTCAAAAAAAAAAAAAAAAAAAAAAAAAAACCCTACAAAAAGGATGATCTGGCTACAGCGAAACAAAAACTGATTGGTTGTAAACAAGTGATTGCATCAATCATGTGACCTTGACATGAATCGAGCTTATTCAACAACAAATAAATCATATGAGTTCATGAGCACGAAACAAAAGGCTTTCGATTACATCCAACGTCAGAAGGGCCCGATCAACTATTTCCTTAAATGATTGGGGAGGGACGTTAGGTAAGATGTCATCATTCACAGAGACTTCTGCTTCGATACTTTGCCCTCCTTTCTTACTCCTCCTTTCCCAATCTTTGAGCCTTTGTTTGAAATGAGCCCTGGAGAAATCGATGCCAGTTTTAAGAGGATTAAGAAACCTTTCGGAAATTCCAGGTAAAAGGTCCCTTATTAAGGTGACATTTGGATACATCTTATCTCGAATCAGAAGATAACGAAGGAAATTTAACGATGTTATAATTGCATCGCTATTTTCGAGAAGGTTAGTTTTAACTCCTTTTTTCAGTTCGAATACTACCCCCAGGAACATTCTCAAATTTTTACCCATGAAATAACCATCGAGCATACCATTATTAAGATGATCATTCAGATAGGTTTTGTACAAGTTGATGACGAGTCCTTTGGCTCCAGAATGATCAAAGGTATAAAGTACTTGATTGATTAAATGATACCTGCCTTTCCAATCACACTTACTGATGTAAGTTAAGAACGTCTTAACAGCCATATGTCGATGGGTTTCGATTGGAGAAGAGATTGCAATATTCAACAAAAGTGTTGGAAACTCCGTAAACTCTCCCAATTCCACGAAATTATATGCGATATCAAAGTCTTCCAAATTATCTAACAATGTTTTCGCCAAGTACAACCCCTTGAAAAGGACAAGGTTACATCTCTTCGAGAAAAGCAAGATTATGTATTTTAAGTTCACCATAAACATATATCTGTGGTTATATACAAAAGGCTGGAAATCCGTGGTGATATTTTCAACGAATATCAGATACGAAAGATTGGCGAACGCTAAAGTCGGTACTGTCTCGGAATCGTCACTTTCAGCCTCCTTTTGAGAACAAGCAGAATCGTATTTGAATAGGTTGTACACATTGGAGCAAATCTTCGATAGGCACCTTATGTAGTTCTCGCAAAGTACACGGATGGTACTTTTGGGTCGGGTAACATTTTCCACATGTAAATCGTGATATAGGAATGGGTGATTGAAAAGTATCAATATAAATTTCTGCAAAATTTCACGTTGATTCATAATTCGATCATTATGATAATCTACCATTTTACTCATGGTTTCAAATGACACCTCTGTTACAAAAGTATCAATAAACTGCAGGTAATTTGTCAAGACATAGTTGGTATCCACAACGGCGGGATCTACATCCAGCAAAAGTTTTTCTTCTCCCTGTAAATCTAATTCTTCTGGTATGGGTAACGTCTGTATGTGAGCGTTCAAAGTGGACAAGACCCATTCTAAAGATTTATTACGCTTACCAGGTACTTTCATCAGCGTCTGCTTCAGGGGTTCTAGTAGCAGACAAAAGTGGAAATGGGTTTTGAAGGAATCAGCATCTTCCATCAATGCAACGATGACTTCTTTAGCAGTACCTCGATCTACAAGATTGAGAAGAATTTTTTTACAGATCTCGACATCGTCTTCAGTTTCAATCAGATCTTTTGTTTTCAGAGTCAGACATACGGTGTTGATGAAATTCCAGACATTAGCGTCGATAATAATCGCATTCTCAGGTTTTTTCAAGGCTTCTAGAACACTCTCGAAGTTCTTTGCAGAGAGTCTACGTTCCAATTCTATCTCGAAAACGTGTTCTGTTTTCATTTTGGTCCACCTGTAAAAAAAGAGAATTTATAAGCTCATTACATATTTAACGCATAATAAATATTTTATATGCTTGTAGTTACATAATTTTCTCGCCGTTTAGCAAGACAGTGCTGCATGAACACCGAGAACTCAGTAGCAGGTGAAAAGACCGGGGTGTAAGACAAGGAAGGTAGAGATAGCCATACATTATAAAATATCTTCGATTTTTGTAGTGAATAAAATGTGCTGTATATTACGGAAGATTTTTCTTTCGACACTAAACTACACGACGGGTATGTTGCCACCAATATCAGATCGCAATGGATTTCAGCCCACTTGCTGACATCGATTTAAAATATAAATGAGACTACAGTACATCCTCGATAAGTCGGACCCCTTTAACTCAGATCTCGGGGTAAGACGCATTGGTAAGCACGAAATATTTTTTAAAAAAATTGAGAAGCGATCTGGAAATGTCCACAATAACATTTATTTGTTTTATCCATGTTTTTTGAAAAATAATTTTCCTCACTGAAATGCACTAACAACCATGAATGTTTGAAAGGAAAGTGGAGAGAGTACATTTCACAAATATTTCGTGCAAATTCAACAAAATTTTAGTTACACCTCTTATCACCAGTCACAAATGGCAAGCGGTGATACCTTTTGTCTAAATTGAAAATACAATAAGATAATTTTAAGCGCACTTCTATTGTGTGTGTGTTCACAAAATAAATGCTTTATTTTCTGAAGATGAGATTCACACTCGATTTGTTCAATATATAGATAATTTTTGTAAGTACATTTATTCTCTATTTCATTTCTCTTATTTTCCGGTTAACCTAGATTTGTGATAACATGGACCAGTTCTGGTCCCTGTTAACCCGTTTTAATCAGGCTTTACAATTCTTTTAACATGAGAACACAATCAAGAATTGGCGGCGGAGGGAAGGGGAAGGAGAAAGGTGAATTTTTGACAGAATGTATAAAAATAGATTCATAATTCTTTTTCATAACATCGTTTTTATAAATATTATTATTTTTTACAGATTATATTAAATTCAGCATTTCATAGCTCCAGAAAAATAAATTAAAATTTGGCTCGCAAGAATGTGACACAGTTCATTAACACAATCACAAATCGTTGTTAGTTGTGACTTATGTATCGTTTTGTGAGTGCACTGATACACAAAATTACTAATTAGTACAAATAGATTATTCCTTCCTCCAAAAAAAAGAACATTTTATTACATTTGCCAATGTTCAAAGCAGTTTCGTGCTTGACATGTTATGCATTAATCTATTTTTATTTATTTTCACGCAAAAAAACATAACATGTTTAAACATCGATTTAATTTCCGGCAAAATCTACATTAAATTTTTTTGAAATAAATGCAGTACGAATAATTCTAATGTATTAAATTAGTTTATAAAACGTTGGGAATTTGTGAGAAACTCATGAGAGTGTGAGCGATGGTAGAGTTTAATAGCGTAAGAACTAGATATGACTATGCTGCTACAAACTACATGTAACTGCAGAGACGTTTGAAAAAATGGAGGAAAAAAGATAAAAAGTTGTTGAAAAGAAAAAAGGGACCAAAGTAAATAAATAAATAAAGGATTGCTAGAGTATCCCGGGTAGGGGGAGTCGCACATGTTTACCAAAAACAGTAAACAAAAACAGAAAGAAAAAAAAAAAAGATTACTAGGGGCTTTAGGGATGTTGAATACTTAAAACGCCAGGGTTCAATGATTACGTCGTTATGCCAAAACTATAGAAATTTTATTTACAGACACACTTTAACTATTGAAACGAAAACAAGACAAAAACATGGCGTCTCTCACTCGAGAGTATCAGTTGCTGAGTGATCCAATATACTTCGCGCGCTACTACTGCAGCGCCACACTGTTGCCACCAAGTAGTATACAAATGTCTTACACTAATATTTTGAGAGGCTTACACAGTGGACTCACAACAAGGGTCATGATGTCAGTAGTTATCAAAAGAAGGTTAAGCCCCTGAGGTGAAGAAATTCACAAGAAATGGGAGAATTCAGCCAAACAATTGCTTTAGTTCTAAATCAATCGCTAATGTATCAAAAAATGTTCCATTAAAAAGTTGAATTAATAGGTAAGCGGAATTATCAGCACGGAAGAGGTCAGTAGCAGACCAGCGAGCCCGAGATGTCACTGGCAACGTGGTCGGCAATGAAATAGCCGGTATGAATGGATATGGGGGACTAGTGTGTCCGCCATTCATCAAAGCCTACAGATAGTGTAAAGTGAACAGGTTATGTCTCGTAAAATGGTAGGACGCTGGAGTTACATGCACAATAAAGGAAGACAGAGTGATAAAGATCGAAGTGGACGTCTCTCCACATCCATGAATGAAAACTCTGCTAGCGCACAGGACATTAAGAGGATAGGCGCATATCGGTGTCAGACGTGGCACTGAACTGCGTAATCAACAGTTCCTTGCATTGCAGGACATCGATTTTTACCACAGTGTTTGTTCTCATCAAACTGATTTCATGCTACCACAAATGTCTCAATGTCAATTGTGACTATGCCGAAAAATAGTGCAAGGTGTATAGTTTATGATGACATGGTTTATTTTTTTCATGCATTTAATTTTCCTTGTGCAACAACATGACGAAACTTACTTTTGGTACATCTGTCGCATTATCAATTGCAATAAATGGCAGCTAAAAATCAGCTGCAATTTCAGATGAGCTGATCATTTTAATTAAGAAAGCACTAAATGTAAACTTAAGTATATTAATGATCATAACATTATGGATAAAATCTGACTTATTGAATCATGGGGGGAGGGGGAAAAAGAGAGAAATGTTTCACTGCCGAAAAATGATGAATCAATATAATTGATAATTGGATATATATATATATATTTCAGCCGTGCTTGTTCGTAGGCGGTGAGTGAAATATAGCAGGTCAATTGAAAAGTCCCCGGCCTACCATAGTAAAACACATTTTTTTGGCAAAATTAGTTTTTTTTATATTCAACATAATTCCCTTCAAGGGTGATACACTGATTATAGCGACCCTCCAACTTTTCGATATCATTTTTCTAGTACGATTTGTCCTTTGCTTCAAAATAGGCCTCAGTTTCGGTGATCACCTCTTCATTCGACGAAAATTTCTTCCCAGCGAGCATTCTTTTGAGATCTGAGAACAGGAAATAGTCACTGGGGGCCAGATCTGGAGAATACGGTGGATGAGGAAGAAATTCGAAGCCCAATTCATGGATTTTTGAAATCGTTTTCACTGACTTGTGACACGGTGCATTGTCTTGGTGAAGCAGCACTTTCTTTTTCTTCAAATGCGGCCGTTTTTCGGCGATTTCGTCCTTCAAACGGTCCAATAACGCTATGTAATAGTCGCTGTTGAGGGTCCTTCCTTTTTCAAGGAAGTCAATAAAAATTATTCCATGCGCATCCCAATATACAGACGCCATAACCTTGCCAGCCGACTGTTGCGTTTTCCCACGCTTTGAGAGGGTTCATCGTGTGCAGTCCACTCGGATGACTGTCGATTGGACTTCGGAGTGAAATGATGGAGCCATGTTTCATCCATTGTCACATATCGACGCAAAAACTCGGGTTTATTACGCTTGATCCTCTTCAAACATTGCTCCGAATCATCAACTCGTCTTTGTTTTTGGTCAAAAGTGAGCTCGCGCGGCACCCACTTTGCACAGAGCTTTCTCATACCCAAATATTCGTGAATGATATGATGTACACGTTCAGTTGATATCTTTAGAGTGTCTGCTATTTCATTCAATTTCAATTGACGGTCATTCAAAATCATTTTGCGGATATTTTTAATGTTTTCGTCGGTAACAACCTCTTTTGGGCGTCCACTGCGTTCACTGTCTTCGGTGCTCATTTCACCACGTCTAAACTTAGCATACCAATCCTTGATGGTTGATTTTCCTGGGGCAGTGTCCGGAAACTCGGCATCAACCCAAGTTTTTGCTTCAACTGTATTTTTTCCCTTCAAAAAGCAATATTTTATCAACACGCGAAATTCCTTTTTATCCATTTTTTTCACAATAACAAAAGTTGCTTCGCTCAAAATGCCATAATTCAGAAACTAATGATCCGACAACTGTCAAATTTATACACGCATCTTTTGAGGGATAGGGCTAACTAAAAAACATATGGATTTAATTCTAGTAGCACCATGTATGTGTCAGGCCGGTGACTTTTCAATTGACCTGTTATTTATATATAAAGAGGGTAATACTCTCCAAAACTATTATTCTATATTCATTCAGCGACAGAATGGGTAATGCATTATTATATTAAGTGAAATAATATTTCATTTTATAATTTTACATGCGATTCAATGTAATTTTTTATAAAATTTCAGGGTTTTTTTATGCATAAGTAATTATTGATAAGTAAAATGTTATTTAAGAGCCTTTTGGTTACTATTATGATCTGTTTTATAATTATAATTGAATTACCTTTCCGAATACTATTTTTCTAGAATGTCATCGCTAAAATTTCAACTTTTAATATGTTTTAGTTTGAAAATATAATCGTTGAGCCTTTGCTCCTAACAGAGTATCTTCTAAATAGCATGTCAATTTTCTTCTTTCCCTTCGTATTTTTCACTTATTGTTATGCATACTTTACGCATTGGAACAATAGTACTATGTACGCTAAACCCCTTTGATATAAATATAATTCTCAAAATTTTCAATTATTAAAGAAAATTTATATTGATTATTAGTTATTATTATAGAGAACTATTTATTTTAGAATACTATTTCAGAACATTTTCGTAATAGTGTTTTGTCTATATCACAAACGAACTTCCAATTAAATTGAAATTGAGTAACATTTTGGAATGCTATTGTTCCTATTGCCTCATTTATACAATGACTAGTGAGATATATGGGGATACTCGATTCGTCCTTATGTTACACAGATACTGCAGTTATCTGTTAATAATACAAAGCTAAAACAAGGAAAGTGGTGAATGGGGGAGGGGATCTAAAAATTCACTAAAAATTTATTCGAAAAAAAAAAAATATTTTTTGCGAGAATACGCTAAGGCTCCTTCCACCCATCAGCGAAACACCTTAAAATATTTTGGAGCGATACTATCAACAGTGTGATTTGCATAACGGTAAACAAACAAATATTTAAATTGAGATAAGATTATCTTTTGGCAAAATGTTCTACTTATTTATTTAAAACATTAAATTCTTAGCAAATTCTTTTCCATAGAACTAGTTAGAATTACACAGAAAAAATGCAGGAAGTTATGATGAATCACGGCATTTAGAGAATCAATTTTATTTGGTTACTTTTTTACATTTCAAGCGTAATCTCGATATGAATGACATCGATCTTGTGACTGGCATTGTTTCAATCCAAGCGTGTGTTCCAAGTCCTGTTTCCAATAATGACCGATGTACAGGAAATGATGCACAGTACATCTGTTGGGGCTTTAATTTCTCATGATAGTGTGCAGAATGGGATGCCAGCTCAGATGTCTACCTCGTCATCTGACCATGGTTCAAAATGACAAGGCTTATTACAGTGGTAAGGGACCTTTGTATCAGGAAGAAATCGACAACCGGAAACGTTCACAACAACAAATAATATAGATTTTAAGAAGCAATGTTTCCTTATGAGTAGAGCAATTCTAGGTCAACACGTTTGACTTTTAAATAATAGTTAATTAAGCTTAGTAACAGATGCTCTTGTTTGCAAAACAACGCTTTTTATACAAGGGAGAGAGAATACTTTTCAAAGATATTTTAAATTACGAGAACACAAACATCAACTGATTGTTTATTTGCGTCGCACTAGAAGCAACATGAAGGCTGTTGGCGACGGACTTCGTAATTCGGTAAAGCGTGGAGGACGACGCGGAGGTCGCATCTACCTATCCAAACTTCCACACCACGCCACCGGAGGACTTGGAACCTCGACACATTTAATGATAGTCAGTTCGATTTCACGGCAGATCTTTAGTGGCATTAGGACTCGAACTAACGGTTCGACGGAAACAACGCCGGTCGCGAGTTCAGCCACTTTGTTGCCACTTCATAACCACTTTGTTGCCGTGGTTGTTTCAAAAACATCAAAGAGCGGGGGAAAGAAGAGAAAAATAAATTAAAATGTATTACATGGACAAGATACAGTATACGCTGGATGCTAAGTTAATTTTTTCTTTTGCCGAATTAATTCGTGTGATATAGGCATAACAAGGCAATGAACACGAACAAAACTAGGCTGAAACACTTCATCGCCAAAAAGGAATGGGGGAAAGGGGTTGAGCAATCCGAACATATACTACATCAAGTTCTGTTATTTTACACAATGCATAAATGCAATATCAAAAAATTATTGAACTTACTTAACTATTAAACTAAATTCAAAGGAATAATTCATGCGTTGAAAAGGTTTCTTAGACATGCGCGTATCCTACTGTATTAGATAAAGATGTAACTTGATCGTAATGAAAGTATCAACACTTTTCTTGATTTATGTGATTAAATTTTATGCAATTTGTGCATACTCTTTAATCCTCACCCCCATTTAGGAGTTACAATATTTATTTTTAGGATAGACTAGAATATTTTGAAAAGATTAAGGGGATTTAGGCAGTTTTCCAAACATAAATTTGCCTTATATGTCAATAATAAGCCCCATCTTAAATTCAGGGAGATGAGAAGTTTTCTAGTTGTAATAACACCGGTAAAAAACGAGTTTTTTTTTCCACCCCCCCCCCCCCCCCCGAAATTGCACACTGTGTAACATAATTTTTTTCATACCTTAAAGTTTTAAGGGTGAGTAATTGAATTTTCTGGTTGCAATATTCAACTGTTTCATGTTGTAAACAAATGGAGTTATGAGTAAAATTTAATTCTTTAAACAACTAATTTTAATCAATTTTTATTAATTCTAATTAAATTATCGCAATGTTATCCAAAACAATCGTGTATTGATAATTTCAGCTCAATTGAGTGCTTTAAATTATGAAAAATAAAGCTTTTAAAGTTTTAACCAAGACATAGTTACAAGGCGATTAGTAGAAAACCTATTAAAAAAATGCTTATCTTTGAGATTTCAATGAAAAATACAGTTGGGCACTTGAGTAAAATATCATCAACTATTTTCACAAAACCAGAAAATGTCGCTAAACGATGCGATATTCTACCAAGAAATGAAAGTAGAAAGTCAAACATTGTTAGAGTTTCATTGATTGTTTTTAAAATTATTTATTAACGTCGCACATAGAAACAACACGAGAACTATTGGCGACGGACTTCGTAATTTTGAGTCTCGGTCAAGTGATGAGAATGACACATGAATTGGCACCTCCTTCTCTTAACTTCCACATCACGCTAATTGAAGGACTCGGAGCCTCGACAGATTTAACGTGTCTCATCTCTGCTACACGGAGAGTCTTCAACGGTTATCAGTAATTGAGTGAGTGATGGCGGAATTTAATGGTGAAAAGGAACCAGACATGATGCAGCTGCGCCAAACAACGTGCAACTACGATCTAGGGGTTTGAAAAACGGGAAAAAATAAAAATTAGTTGACTAGATAGAGGGTCGAAAATAGAGTATGAAAGCTAAGGTATACCGAAGGCGCGTCACCAATGTCATTATAAAAGATACATGGAAAAGAAAAAGATTACTAAGGTGTCTCGAGGTCATGATTCCCATACTCCCTAAAGAAGGTAAGCCCCTGAGGGTGCATCAAGACTCGAATCCAAGAACGACGGCCGCGTGTTTCGCGAAAATGACCACTAGTTTTATCGAAAGATATTAATTGTTCAATACTCAGGTCGAGTAAACACTAACCATTTCCAACCAATAAAAGAAAATATTGCAGAAAAATCAGCATATTTTCGGACTCATAGAAATCCTATAAAACTTAAGAATTTAGAGCTGAAAAATTCGAACATTTTAAAATATTGATTGTTAATTAACGTCAAACTTCGAAGCAATACGAAGGCTATTTAAGACGCAAGTGAGCTGCGGTCGAAACCTGAGCTGGCACCTCCCTTTCCAAACTCCCACACCACACCAACGGGAGGCTTCGGGCATCAGCCCCACTACACGGCGGATCTTCAATGGCAATGGGGCAGGAACCCACGATTTGACTCAAATATCGCATCATGGCTAGAACCAAGCAACCGAAGAAGAAGCCTGGCACTATGCCAAGGCTCACGGATTCATCGGCTGAGGTTTTCTCTGAAATTGAGGATACGGAGAGCGAGTGCGACTCGGTAGCAATGGAGGAAGAGGAGATAAGTGAACCGATTCAATCGGAAGACCAAACGAAATACAAGGAGATCCAGGATATAAGCAGAGCTCTGGCTAATGCCACAGGAAGTCAAATGCACTACGAAAATTGCATTGCACTTGCTGCAAAATTTCCAAATTCCGACTTTGAAGAAAAACTGGAAATTAATAAGATGCAACTCGAAAAGGCTAAAGTCAAGACGCCTGAAATTCAAGGTAAGCTTGATTTACTTCTACCGTGTGCAGTGCAAAACTGTCCCACTCACCCTAAAAAAGCTAAGAAAAGAGCCTTAGACCAAAATAATGGAGAAAACTCCACATTTCTTTCTCCAAAAAAGACTGCCAAGCAGCCTAAGCTAAATAAATTCCAACCATTAGACATTGCAAACAAATTTGCAGTCTTAAAAATTAACAGTCAACCAACGGTCGCGGATGCTGTTTCCACGCCCTCAGAAAAGGATCAAATCCATCCAATCATGCTAAAATTCACAAACAATTATAATTTAATTCTACAAGAAGTCCATAGGATTGCACCTCTATCCACAAACAAGCTAGCAGGAAGCTACATTAAAGTCTTCCCTGACTCATCTGACGAGCACAGGGAGATTACTAAATATTTCAAAGAAATGCAACTAGAATTTTATATCACTCAACCCCAAAACCTACGACCACAAAAAATTGTGATTAAAGGATTACCAAAAACAACCGACTCTGATGACATCAAACTGGATCTAATTAATCAAAACATCAAAGTTGAAAAAGTAGTTCAACTCAGAAGGTACAAAACAAAAGAGCCACTCCCCATTTTTGTGGTGGAAATCAGAAAAACAAATAATGAGACTAATATCTTTAAAATCACAAGATTTTAAGGCTAAATCATCAAAACAATTTATTATACATGCAGGTTGAAATTGACCAGTTTAAGCGGAAAAGAGGAGCATCGCAATGCTATAACTGCAATTTTTTCCATCACTCCTCTGCTAACTGCTCCATGATAACCCGATGCTTGAAATGTTGTGAAAACCACAACACTGGGACCTCATCAAACAATGCCAAGAAAATCCTAAATGCATAAACTGCGGAAATTTTCGCCATGTTGCTTCCTATGAAGGATGTTCCGCCTATCCAAAACCTCCTAAAGGTAAAAGCCACAAGCCAAACCAATTATAGAAATATAATATCAAATAGCGCTAATATAAAACCTGGAAAATCATTTGCGCAAGCAATTTCGCAAAATACTGAATAACAGAGAGCGCCACTCGACCAGGAAACAGCTGAAACGACCCAAAATGAACCATGACCTAAAATCACAAATAATCATCAAAACAAACAAAAACGCAATGATACTCAACCAAAAAATAATAGCTCATTCACTATCTTTGATGTTGTAAAGGAACCACAAAGCTTCTTTGCCATGCTCCCTACATTACTAAATATCTGCGAAAACATGAGCGCAGATAAAAATGACAAATTAAATATATTTTTCCAGGGTATTGTTACCCAAGTCTAATAAAAATCTTCTTTATGGCTATACAAAATAATCTTCGTCTTACAATAATCCCATGGAACGCAGAAGGTGTCAGATCCCGTATGGTCGAGTTGCGGGATTTTATAGACAAGCATAACCCTGATATCCTATTTTTACAAGAAACCCACCTGGGACCGTCACACACACTTAAATTGGCCAACTACATCACATACAGAAACGTTAGACTCAAACTAGACGCAAGCAATCATCTTAGAGGAGGAACTGCGATTCTTACCAAAAAATCTTTATTACACCATAATATCCCTACACCACCGCTAAACGCAACAGAGGCTACTACGATCGTACTTGCAGCACCGAACGGAGAAGATACCTACTTCACCTCTATCTATGTCCCCCCCAATCGATAGAAGAACCCTACTCCCCCCCAGATTTAGAGAAAATCCTAAATTTAGGAAAACCCTCTATGATCTACGGGGACTTCAATGCAAAACACACAACTTGGGAAAATAGATATACTGATCAACGATGAGACATCCTTAAAAGATTTGCAGATCAACATAATGTAAAAATCCATGCTCCACCCACTCCTACCCATTTCGGTTTTAATGCCCAATCAGCAATCGACTTACTTCTCACGAGTGACTGCTATTGGCCAGTCACCCTTTCCTCCCTCCCCGAGCTCAGCTCGGACCACAATCCAGTAAAAATAACGATAGACTGCCAAACTACGCATATCCATCACCAAGGAAGCAGCAGAAGAACTGACTGGTGTCTTTTCCAAAACACTCTTCGAAATAATGCAAAAATTCTACCGAAACCTACTACTGTTGAAGAACTTGAATCGCAGGTCGCCGATTACACAACAAAAATCACAACTGACCACAACACCTCATCTAAACCGCTACCACCACAAAAACAAAACTTTATCAGCAGCGAAATTATAGAACTAATACGATACAGAAACAGAGCAAGGAGAATTTGGCAGTTCACAAAATCCTCTGCTGATAAAAATCATCTTAACAAAGTAAACAAACTCATACGAAATAAAATACACAAATTTAAAAGAGAACAAATAAAATCAACTCTTTCAGCACTTAACTCTGAAAGTGGCTCCATCTGGGGAGCTGCAAAATAGTTAAGACAAAAAAGCTCAAAGATTTCAGCTCTTAACGGCCCAGCAGGTATCGCACTTAGTGACACTGACAAATCTGAATTAATCGCAAACACCCTTCAGAACCAATTCCAACTGAATGACATACAAACACCACATCATGATAACACAGTAACACATATCGTTCACAACTACCTGGTCAATGAAAATAATTATATCAATCAGCCACCTATTTCACCTCCACTACCATCTGAAATTTTAACATACGTAAACAAGCTCAACATCAATAAAACTCCAGGAAAAGATCACATCACCAATAAAATGATTAAAAATCTATCATTAATTTTCCTCTTCACATTAACAAATATCATCCATGCCATGCTAGATCTCGGTCACTTTCCTCACCTGTGGAAGACTGCTACAGTAATACCAATATTAAAGCCTGGTAAAGACAAGTCGAATCCGGAAAGCTACAGGCCAATTTCTCTTCTTTCCATTCTTGGGAAGATAGCAGAAAAAGTCATTCTTAACAGAATGAACAATCATATAACAACTAAAAACATCATTATCCCTAAACAGCATGGATTCAGACCAAGACTATCAACCACCCACCAACTCTACAGAGTAGTAGAATTTATTAAAGCTGCTCAAACAAATCAAGAAAAAGCTGGGGCAGTCTTAGACATCCAAAAGGCGTTCGACCGAGTCTGGCACGCAGGACTTATTTACAAACTCATAAAAAATTATTTTCATCCTCACCTAATTACACTTATCAATTCTTATCTTAAAAATAGATCCTTCGTAGTAAAAATAAATAACACTTACTCTACGCCTAAAAAAATTAGCGCGGGAGTCCCTCAGGGCTCGATTTTAGAGCCAGCCCTTTTCCAAAATTATGTGAACGATATTCCACGATCAGACAACACAATTCGCTGCATGTTTGCGGACGACACAGCTAAACTTGTTAAACACCAAAACACTAAAGTAGTAGGTCACCACCTAAACAGACACCTTGCTCACTTAGAGGATTGGTTTTCCATACGGAAAATAGCTCTGAATATTTCAAAAACGGTAGCTGACCTCTTTGTGAGAAGTAATCGTACTCCCACAATCAACATATATTTACACAACAATAAAATTCAATGGTCCCAATCTGCAAAATATCTCGGTATAATACTCGATAAAGCCCTCACTTTTAACCAACACATTACACAAATCCAAAATAAGTTTCGGCAAGCCGCGAATAAAGTTATTCCCTTAATTTGCCGAAACTCTGCTTTAGACTTTAACTACAAGATGCTTGTCTATAAACTACTGCGCCCAATCATAACCTACGCTTGTCCCGTTTGGAGGAATACAGCTAAAATCCATTACAACAAATTGGAAATACTGCAAAATAATATAATTCGTATGATCTGCAATGCCAGGTGGTTTATGAGAAATGAAGACCTAAGAAACTCCATAGACCTTCCCAATATTAAAAATCATATAAGAGAAATCTGTGATAAATTTTTTATTAATATTCAAAATTGTTCTAACCTATTTATTTTGGAAACCAGTGACTACAGAAACCTAAGATATAAATACCACCTCCCAAGAATCAAAAGATTTCCAATACCTACAACATATGAACTTATGAAAAGCTCTACGGGTGCCCAGGCGGCGTAGCCGCCTTTCATCCCGTATCTTGCTGGGGACTGCGATGTAGGCCTGATATGGTTGAAATTTTGCTGGAATAGGTCTAACTGCTTGCACTTGCTTCTTCAGAGGCGGGGTGGGTGGGGAGTCAATAGGATCGTTTGAATTTACCTTGGAGTGGAGGGTGAGTGGCTGGGTGAAAATTTTCTTCTGTTGATGAAAACTTTTGGAGGAATATGAGTGAGTGCTTTGCTATTGGTTGTTCTGGAGATCGGCTATTTCAATGGGGGCGGGGCATGCTCGGTGTTGGGGTATGAATTTAGATATTGAAATAGGAATGAGAGATTAGGTTGAAAGTAATAAAAATTAAAA
The DNA here is from genome assembly GCA_019974015.1 of Nephila pilipes. Lineage (NCBI taxonomy): Eukaryota > Metazoa > Arthropoda > Arachnida > Araneae > Nephilidae > Nephila > Nephila pilipes. The sequence continues at coordinate 62,404 of BMAW01000086.1, read as the reverse complement.
TTAAATAAATTACGGTGGTTCATAGGAATTAAGTAAGATTTGTCTAGGTCTTTTTATTTTTGGGTGTAGAATATAATTTTCAAGGTTCTGGATATTTGGATTGTTTATGTTATTTAATGAAGTAAAGAAGTTTTTAGAAATGTCTTGAATATATTTCCTGAAAGCTTTAATTTTTAAGGTTTTTCTTATTTCTGTATTCCTCATGAACCACCTAGCTTTTGATATCATTCTTAAGGTAGAATTTTGTGCAGTTTCGAGCATTTTGATATTGGTTTTACTAGAAAACCCCCAAACCGGGCATGCATATGTTATTACGGGACGCATCACGGAGGTGTAGAGAAGCTTTTTGTTTTCTATTGACATTTCAGAATTCCGTCCAATTAGGGGGTATAAAGCTCTTGTGAGTTTACGGAATTTTTCACGCGTTTGTATGAAGTGCTGTTTAAAAGTGAGTCGTTTATCGAATGTTATTCCTAAGTATTTGGTAGACTCAGAAGAGGGAATTTCTGCATTGTACATGGTGGGTGGGGGAGGGACGATTCTCTTTTTGGTGAAAATCACTGCTGCAGACTTTTCTACATTTATTTTTATCTTCCATGTGTTGTAATAATTTTCGAGAATTTTTAAGTGAAGATTGAGTGCTTTTGTAATGGTTTTTGGGTTTTTATATTTGGCCAGCACAGCAGTATCGTCGGCGTATAGGTTTATTTTTGTTGGTGAGTAATTTGGAATGTCGTTTACAAAGATATTTAATAATATTGGGCCAAGCAGAGAGCTCTGTACTACTCCATTGTTAATGTTAAAAGTTTTAGAGTAAGAGTTCCCAACTTTTACCTGGAAAGATGTTTTTGGCGTAAGAGTAGATTAAGTGGATGAGTGGGAGAGGGAAGTTAATTATAATGAGTTTGTAAGTTACGCCGTCAATCCACACTCTGTCGAACGTTTTTTGAATATCCAAGAAGATAACACCTGTGGATTGACGCTTTTCAAAACCTGAAGAAATTGTTTCGGTTAATTTGAGTAGAGGATGTATAGTGGAGAGTTTATTGACGAATCCATATTGGTTTGGGTTGATAAAGTTGTTGTCATCTATGAAAGTTTTTAGTCTGTTTAAAATTATAGCTTCAGTAAGTTTACTTAGTGTGGATAAAAGGGAAATGGGTTAAGTGGATAAAAGGGAAAGCTGTTTGGGGAGTGTGAGTTTTTTCCAGGCTTGAGTATGGGAAAAATGATAGAGGTTTTCCAGGAATTAGGGAAATATTTGAATTTTAGTATTTTATTAATGTTGTAAGTTAGGATTAAAAGGATTTTTAAAGGAAGATTTTTAAGCATTTTGTTAGTAATTTCATCCTTGCCAGGTGCCTTTTTTGCATCTGTTTTTTTTGATATATTCAATGACTTCATCTGGGCAAGCTGGTTTGATGAAGGTGTTAGTAGGGGATAGAAAAAAGTTGTTTAATTTAGTGGAGACTTCGTTATCTATATTAGTATGAAAGTCAGTGGGTCTTGGGTTTTCTTGAAAATTTGTGGTCAGGGTCTCTGCTAAGGTGTTGGCTTTATGGATATCAGTGACTGCTGTGCCGCTGCTTGTGTTTAAAGTAGGAATTTTGGGTTTTTTCTTTTTAAAAAATTTTGTGGTTTGCCAGAGGGAGTTATCTGTGTTATTAAGTGCTAGAAGTCGTTGATTCCAATTTTGTTCTTTGAAAATTTTAATTTCATTTTTGATTTCAGCTTTTGTTCTATTGAGTTGACTCTTGATGCTGGAGTTTAAAGTCCTTTGAAAAAGTTTTCTGAGTTTGTTTTTGTTTTTAATTAAGTTTCTGATGTTTTGTGGCGTGTAGGTGGAGTTGTTGTTTTTGATTGGTGTGGAGGCTTGATTGTAAGCAGTTACCAATACCTACAACTTAATCAATTCCTTTATATATATCCTTACCAACCATCATTGTCGACCAATCATATCACTGCTACTGGGTCCCTCGTCGAAACCCACAACTTATCACGCCCACTCCAGATCAGCTAATGCTGCTGCCTCCTGATTGGACAAGCGCCTTCGCCCTGTATCCTCCTACCCCTATCCTACCAACTCAATAGTTTTATTCACGTAAATTTTATTACTTCAAGCTGCTAAATTTAACTTTTTAATTTTTTAATATTAACTTACCACTTAATTGCTCACTTATCATAATATCCAATTGAACTGGACACTTGAAGTTATCCAGCAATAGCACCTCACCAGAGTTTTCAGCTCAACAGGGCTAGGTACTCTAGATCAATCTATAATTACGAACCCACGACTCGACGAGAACAACGCCGCCACGAACATGACCACAACATTTTGAAGTAAACAATCGTTATATATTTTTGTTGATCTTAAAAGTGATATGCATACACAGGAAGAGCGATGATTGGGGAAGGGGGGGGGGGTTCGGTCTGATGGTGCAATAAAAAACATAGGTGAACTGAGTGTCTCCACACACATTCATATATAGAAGAATTGTGCTGTCGAATTCACAATGATGAGAACACATTCGAATGGAATTAGGAATTTTTAATGGAAATGATAAATGAAATTTTGCCTTCATGGTCGACGGGATTTTACACAAGTACATACAGTTCAAACAACACTTTTTAGCCCATTTTTTAATTGGAAAAAGTAATTGTCCAAAAATACGATTTTGAATGATTACATAGCATTAATTTTTAATACGGATCGTTTTACTGTTCAATAAAATTATTTAATTTATAATAGAATAATTATGATATATATATATATATATATATATATATATATGTGTGTGTGTGTGTATATACAAATATATATATGTGTGCGTGCGTGTGTATATATACATATACACACACATATATATGTGTGTGTGTGTGTATATATATATATATAGGTTTTACAGAGGCTTACTAGGAGCAGCCCGGAACAGTCCTGTTTTTTTTAGTGCTGGACAGGATGTTAGAATTTCCTACAGGGGAGGACTTTTTTAAAAAAATTTTAGATCACCTTCTGCCAAAGAATTGCTATGCACTAAAAAAAATGTTGTTGAAGAACAAAGGGGGGAAAAATTATTTTCAAGCATTGATGATTTTTATAATTCTAGCACCCAATAAGAATTGTGGAGAACCAGCTTTGATAGTAAGTTTTTCAGCGGAAAAATTTACGAACTTAAATTGCCTAATTTGTTTAGAAGAGAGTGCATCAGTTGTTGATGAAATTATAAAAGATTACATAAATATTGGAGACCTATTTAACTCAACACCAAAGGGTAGGTTGTAGTTCAATTTCTGAAAAAGTATCAAATACTATTGAAAGGAAGCAGAAAGCAATTTTTAAGATGTTTTAAGAGAGATATTTTACGTTATATTTTTAAAATCATCTAGTTTGTGATGTCTTTGTTTGGGACATCTCCAGTTGAGAGAGATCTTTTCAATTATGTAGAACATTTAGTCTGCAGAAAGAGGCAAGACTTTCAGTGTCTACAGTTAAACAACAACTAAATATTAAAATTAATTCGGAACTTCTTTGTTAGAAATGTTATTATGTAATTAAACCAAACAAATAGCTTCTGAAAAAAGAATCATGTCTAGTGAAAAATACAATTGAATAAATAAAGTTTAATATTTCAGCAAACTGTTAAGACTTTTATGTAATTTCAAAAATATGTTCTGGATTGGACCCCAAAAAATATGGTAAGCTTAGTTTTACAGCATAATTTCATCCTACTTATTCCCTGAATCCAGAAGTACTCCCTCCCATTAATAATTAAAAAAAAAAATAATAAATAAAAAAAAAAAAGGAAATACATTAAGTTTTATGCATCAATTATTCAAATCTAAAACACATCTAGAAAAGTATCTTTTATAAATTTTAATTTGTACTGTTATGAAATAAATAATGGAGAATAAATAAAAGATATATTGCAATATAGCATGGGAAAAAACAATTATGATAATAAGTTCTAAGTAATCAAATTATTTTACATTTGGGGTAGGGAAAAATATTGCATGTCTTTCAGCTAATCAGAACACATTTAAGACATTCCTCCTTTTTTTCATTTTCAATAACAATATGCTGAATGATTTTAATTTCCAACAGAAGGCATAGTTATGAAAATATTGTTATAATATCAATGCTACATAAAAATTTTATAAAGTTCAAGAATTGCTAATTTTCTACACATTACAACATGGTTTCCTTTAAGTGCAAAAATGGACAGTTTATTTTATTCAAAAGATGATTTGTTCAATAAGAAAAGAAATTTAAAATAATTTTAATAAACTAAATGACTTTTAGCTCGTTTAGCATTGTTTCTTAATACATGCATGAAAAGTTATTTCAGCTATTACATATGTAACTATAAGACACATTCAAAAAAAAAAAAAAAAATACACAAGTACAAAATGTACACATACATATGTACAAAATATGAACATACATATGTATAAAAACAATGTATAATAAGATCTAAATTTAATTTGGGGTTTTTAATATTTCTAACTGATGACAACATGACGAAAATGATACAATATAGAAATAACTTCACAAACACATTTTGTTTATACAATTTAGGCCTAAAATCTCAACAAACAAAACTACAGTAGTAACTTGAGATTGGAATGCCTCATCATAAGAGGTTTTTGAGATACCAACAATCAGGTTGTTTTTTGCCTAGAGTTTTGATTCAGAATTCAAAATGCGAATCTGTTCATTAATATTACAATCACCACTATGATCACATTCTGAAGTCTAGAACATTGTTCAGTTCACATCTTTATTATATCCTAGAGGAGGTGATTATCTCTTCAAGTGAAATAAAGAGAGCATTGGTAAACCAGGAAGAAGTTTTGAACCTAATTTACAAAAAAAAAAAAAAAAAAAAAGAAAAGAAAAGCGTGCAATTAGCCATGCAACAACATTTCTTAATGACACTAGCTTAATTCATCTCAGAAACATTTTAAAAGGGACAAAAGTGTGAAAAAAAAGCAATGAAAAACAAAATTAAGAGAAATAAAAGAAATACATTAGTACCATATACTAATCAGTTTTCCGAACAACTCTTTTTCTTTGGATTCTAGTTTACAAATGCAGATTTGCTTTCATTTTATTTGCATACAATACTCATCCATGGTAAATACATTATTATGAAATACGCTGCCTGTTTGGGGGAAGGGAACTGTTATAAATTAATTTCAAATGGGTATGAACTCCGACTTATGAGCTCAGTCATGGAATGGACTAAATGCATATCTCAAGGTACTACTGTAATTTGACAACAATCATTGAACCCAAACATTGCTGGTTTATAACAAGCTCAAACATCAAAACCTAAAATAAATAAATATATATATCACAAGGAAGATTATTTAACCATACATGCATTTAAAAGAAAATAATTCATATGAAGATTTAAAAATAAGAAAAAATAAAAGGTAAATTTTTAAAATTCAAGCAAGGAAAATGAATTAATAAATATATATTTTAATGTTAATATTAATGTGTAATAAATTAGTATTTCTATTTAAATCTGAATAACTGTAATTTTTAAATCTTTTGTAAAAAATTGATGTCAGAGGACAGAAAATTCTAACAGTAGCCCCGTTATGTCATTCAGAATAAAATTCTTCAACAAACAAAATGATAAACTTTTACATTATTCTTTGTAAAACCAAGAATGAACTTTACATACAGAAAAGACAATTCATAATTTGAGGAAATTTAAATCACAAAAGAATACCAAAATTATAGAATTAAGCAAGAAAATTTTAATTCACATAATATAAGGACAATTTAGGTAGCGTAAATTTGATATGCAAAAGAAAGGTTCATAAATGTTATGTTTTTCCAGACGAAATTTTACTTCAATAAAATACAGGGCTCCATCTTAATACCCAAAAGGAAATGTATTGATTTTTCAAAATTTTCAGAAAATTCTTAACCACATATTTTAATTCTTTCTTTGGAACAATAAGAAGGTGAGTTTAAGAAAATGTGAAATATTTAAAAATAGAATTTATAAAAGGTTTATTATGCTATACATTTCAAAGTTTAATTCAAGAATTAAAAAAAAATTCAAAAAAAGAGAACATGAGTTTAGTATTTAAATAAAACTTTATTTGGTAAGGGATAAAATTAGTGAAAATGATCCCTCTAGAAAAATCATGCTATGTTTAAAAAGGGAGGAAAACTGCATAAAAATGTTAATAATATTGTATAATTCACAAAAACATAGTTAATATAGATTTAAACCTACAGACAAATAAACTTCTATTTTTACATTTTTTTAGAGTAAGCTAGTAGAATTAACCCCTAAAAGCCTGCTTAAAAATAGTGAATATTTATCACATCAAAATTAATATTATAATCCCATATTGATATGCAATTTCATATAGTCTTTCCATTTCAAACAAATATTTATCACAAAATAAACCAACTCAAAACTGAATGAAAAAAAAAAAAAAAAAAAACCCTTTAATTTAATCAATTTAAGAAGTTTTTAACAACATTTAAATCGCTCGAAGTTAAATTTAAGAAAATCTCTAGGTTCCAAAAAATATTCAGCATAAAATTGTTCAAACATATAATACAACTAAAGTAATAAATGATAATCTGAAATGAAGCATCCAACATATAATCATACTTACATTATACTCAAATAATATATGAAAAAAATATAAGAGTCTTGTACGCAAAAAATATAAATGTCACAAACATAAAAAAAGCCATAAGCTCAAGTTTTTCACAGAATAAGAAAAAAATATGACAGTGAAAATTTTTATAACTTACTCAATCAGATTCTTCTAAACTAGTTTTTCTAGTAACATATTTCACAATACTTAATGATTTTTTTAGAAAAATTGAGTAAGTCATGAGACATTACTCCCCTTTAAATAAACTTTTAATATTTTTAGATAAAATTAATAATTCACAGTCAAAATATATTTTAATCTTTATAACAATAGTGAGTGAATAATCAAATAATACATGCTAATAACTACTGATCCTTGTTTTTGTTTACATGCGGTTATGCACAGCCCCAAAAAGCTTTCAAATGGTTGCCGTTATAAACTCATAGGTAATAATTTAACTGAAAGTAAAAAAAAAGAAATGTATTTTTCATGAAGAAAAAAACACACACATTATAATTCTTTGAATAATTACACTTTTTATTAAGATTCTAATATTTTTCATCTCAAGTTTTCTGAGTAATATTTATTTTTAAATTTATTAATATACTTATCTCATAAGTACCAATTTTTAAGTCAGTAATTCTTTGTTTATTTACCATTCATATTTAGAATAAATTTTTTGTCAAAATTATTAATATAATTGTAAATAACGAATGATTTGTCCATCTAAATATCATGTTCCTTGTACCTGGAGAGAATCAACTAATTTTTTTTTATATTCTGTTACTGAACGACCGTGTCAAGATGTCGGCCTCTTTCGGCTAGAGCATGCCGTGTTAGGGAAACTGAAATGGACCCTAGTTGTTCTGTAAGTAATTTTCCTTTTCATATAATAAAAATATATTTTAGATTTTACCTTGATCGTGATTTAATCGACATTCGTAGTATTTGTATGTTGCATACGCAATTGTTACAGAAAACATGCAATCCGGGTCTTCAACTTGCATTGTTCCATAATAGGAAATGTATCTTTTTATCCATTTTTTTTTAGTAGAAGTGATCTCATTGTCGTGTCGACTTATTTTGATTCAACATAATATGCGATTCTTTAAAGCAAAATTATTTTAGTTTATCGTCCCTTTATGTATGCAGGGCAACTTTAAGCCTAAATCTTAACGTTATTCAAGACATTTTAAAATTGCATAACAAAGTTCATTTACAGTTCGCTATAGGTTAATCTATAATTTCAGTTAGAAGTAATATTAATTTCATTGTCAAGGATGCAAACGAATGAATGGTGCAACGAGATTAGTATAAATATCTTTCGTTTTCATCAATACGTGTACAGTAAGAATATGCACAATTAATTTATGCATGAAAAAATGAGTCAGAAATCCTACAAGATAATTCGCATTGTAATTTTCTACTATTCTTTGTGTATCCTAATTGTCTTATTTTTGTGACAATTGTTATTAAAATTATAGTGATATTAACTACTTACAGACGTCGGATTTTCGTGCAAGTTTTTATCTGTTTACAGTTAAGGCAATTGAAGTTGAACATGTTTTATCTTTTGAAACGAAACAAATAATTCAGATGCAATAATTTTAGCCTTGGTTAAGTTGATTTTTCGAAAACAACAGTAGTAGTTGTTGATTTACTGTGAGATAATGCTAGTCGCACATAATGCTGCTGTAAAAAACAAAAACATTAAATTTACGTTCTGTTACAAGTTGTTCCTAATGCAGTTGTCACATTCTGCCCAATATAAAGCATTATATTTGCATTTGGTAAACGTATGCTTTTTAATCAATGTGTTCAGTATTATCCAACTGATTTTAATGTGTGTGAATATAAAAAAATAATGTAGTACTTTTTCGAAAGAGCAAGTTTGATCATGAATTATGTTATAACTGAATTGTAATGACTGAAAAGCTGTATTGAATATTTGTGATTTTGTTATGGATATTGTTAAATGTTTTTGAGTGTAATGGTATGAATGAATTGCCCAATATATTTAAGTAATAACTTATTATATTTATATTTGGAGTTGGCTGTAAAGTCCGGTAACGGTGATTGTGCTAAAATTTTTCGACTTAAAAAGTAAGTTGCCAAAGTAGTGTTATGTAAGCAATAACATCATGAAGATGTTGCAAATGAAAAGCTAACCAAACTTTAGAGTTATGTTAACCTAAATCGGCACATTTGTATTGTTATCACACCAATAGTCTCCAAGGGACAACCAATACCCGACTTGACAATACCAGTGTTGCTAACACTTTTTTTGTAGAATATGAGAGAGTAAGGAAAAATTCATACAAGCATATAATCATCTGCTTTTAATTTTTAATTATGTGAAATATGTACCATGAAATAAAACTTACCATTTAATTGTAATTAATTGTGCTAGTTTCTACTCACCTGTTATAAAATAAAACTTTTAGTGACTGTGTTATAAGGGTTGGATGAAATTCATATAAAAAGCTATATTGTTTTACAATACTAAAAATATATGGTTTTATGGGAAAAAAAACTTTTAAATTTCCTTTTTTTAAAAAAATTATAAAGCATCCAATCATTTAATACAGTAGTGAAAATTAAGTGTTATTTTTTTGTACAAATTTTGTATGAAGTTTCAAAATGGGTCAAACAAGATAACTTAAAGAACTTTTCCAGATCAAATGAGAAAAGCATTCTTAGAGAAATTCTTCAAATGCATTTCTGATAAATGAGTTGAAATGAAAGGGATTTTTTTTTTGTAGTATGTTAATTATCTGTGAATGATGCATGTATAATCATATCTACTTTCATTTTATTTGAATAGTTGTTTGAACTCTATGAAAGGATTCAACATTTTCAAGTCTTATACAGTAAAACCTAATTAATTTGGGTTAAAAATAGGTCCACAGCCTGCCCTGGTTATTGGAAATCCAGGTTAACCTGAGAACAGGAAAATACGAATCGAAACATACAGAAAATCATCTATAATATGAAAAAATTGAGTGTAAATCATATTTACAGAAGATGAAGACTTGTACTTTATGAACAACATAATGCATGTAAAGTTGATTTATCAAATTTTCCCTTTTCATTATGTAGCATGGTATGCCATGTAGCGATAAGTGGTGTAACTAAGGTTTTGTTGACTTCGCATATATTTGTTCTTCTACTTTTATTTCATAGAATCATAGCTATTAGAACATATCAAAGAAAATTTTTCAAAATATGTGGATGTACCAATATTATGGAAATTAGTAGGTTGCTTCTTGAATTAAAAAAAAATCTTGTGATTGGTCCGGGTTATCTGGGGATAATTGTTAAAGGTGTTAAAGTTAGAAGTTGTTCTTCGGAGCCTATAATTTGAAAAAGGTATTCCCCTCACCTTTAAAACACAAGAAATTATTTCTTCATTTCCTTACTA
>BMAW01000086.1:0-52340 GCA_019974015.1 Nephila pilipes | reverse complement strand
CCCCTCACCTTTAAAACACAAGAAATTATTTCTTCATTTCCTTACTAATAGTTGAGGCTTAAGTTAGCAGGACTGCTCTTTTAAATTCATAGAATAGGGTGGGTCTAGCTAATATGTGATATATTGATAAGCTGTTGTGTTGAGTTCCCAGAATGAATGCTGTTGTTGTATATAATTTAGGGAATTATTATTCCAAGTTCTAAAAATTTATTACTTGATACTTAATATATAATTATGAGTATCCTGTTATCAGAAAGGTAAAAAAAGTTTATATAATAAGCTCATTTGTATATGCTCAGAATTTTGCATTATTTGTTAAATTTCAAGAGAAAATAAGCTACTAGATAATCATCTTATGTTTAAAAATTATATCTTTGTTTTAAGTGAAAAAAAGTTTAATAATTTTATTTTAATATTTTCAATTTTGTGGATTACTACTGTGAAGTGTTATCTTGAATGTACATACTTTCTACCTTTAGTGATAATTAGTTTAATTAGCAACTGTGTAATGATATCATTTCTCTGTCAATATATATATTGTGTAGAGATCTCCACTTTTTTTTTTTATATATATCTTGGTTGCATGATATGTTTAGGATATATCAAATAACCAGCTTTGTTGGAATTGGAAATGAGTTGATTAGAAATGAAGTTTAGCAAATATTGATTTTAAGAGAAATTATATTCCTAATGGTCAGGTATGTTGTAATTATTAAATTAGCCTGTATTTATATATTAATCCACAAATCTTTGATTAAGAGTTAAAATACCTTGGAAAGCCTAAAAAACTGGTACAAGTATTTAATAACGGAGATATGCAACACATCAGTATAACAGGAGACTGCTCAAGCGGGTGGAGCCTCTGTAATTGTATGGGGCATGTGCAGTTGGCGTGATATGGAACATATGATTTGTCTAGAGATTACTCTTGACGGGTACATAAGCATACTGTCTGATTACCTACTCCCATTCATGTCCATTGTACATTCTGACAAACTTGGACTATTACAGCAATTTAATGAAACATACCACACATAAAGAATCACCACCAAGTAGTTTAAGAAGTCTTCCAACTTCAGTCAAAAATATCGTTGGTTGATAAAGTCGCCGAAAATGATGCAACCAATGCCAAACACCATCGGTTGTATTTAATGTAATTCACTGGTGCCTGAACATTTGTGTGTTGTTGCCAATAAAGCCTGCTTGGCGAGATTTGTGTCTTGGAAATGGAAAAGTACTCATTTAGGAGCAGCTATAGTATCGCCCACCTGCCAGATTTGATGCCATTTTTTTGGTGCAAAGTATGGTGTTTTAAAAAAAGGTTTCCATCTAAATTTCCAATGAAATTCCATGATCAAAAAATAAAAATACATATTACAAATTTATAGATATTTTTAAGGTTACTAAGATATGAGGATGAAAATAAAATGGCGAGTTAAAAGATTCCTTTTTGTGACATTTATATTTAAAAATTATTTGTACAATTTAGGAATTTTTCTTTTTTTTTTTTTTTGCTTACCTTATAAAGATATTTCAATCATTTTATTGAACTATAAAGGAATTTTTTCAGTCAGAAAGTTCTTTTTCTTTAAGTTGGATATGGACATGATTTTTCAGATATATTTGCATTTAGGTGCTATTTTTAAATATATATATATACACACACACACAAAATATTTTACTCATCATATAGAAAACAATTCAGAAGATAGTGAACTTGATCTTTTAATGATAGTATTGTATATTTTCTTTGAAACAATTATAGAACGTAATTTTAAGAATTTAATTTTTTTTCTTTTTTTCATATATAAACCTTTTCTTAAAACTTGGGTATTACTTAGAGTGCCACCCAATTGGATGTGGTATGGGTTGACACAAATTATCATTTATCGCCAAACTTGGTTGTATTTTTTTGGCGAAAAATTTAGGTGGGCAATATTAAAGGATAGCCTCCATTTTTCTTCTGTCTGTATTAAGAACTTTTTTTTTTGTATCATAGACTCATTTTCCCGTAAAGTGCATGTAAAATAGGCTTTATATATATATATATTAGAATAAAACCTAACTATTTTATGTAACTTAAAATTGCATATAAATATATTAAATTTTTGAGACATGAATGTTGCACAATCTTGTGCTGTAGAAAAAGTATTCATGCAGGGCATATAAATGCTTAAACTAATGTTTTACAAATAATACTTTGTAGGAATAATTGCTGTGTTCCTTCTTTGCTTAATTCTACTAAGTTTTTTGTCACTTAACTAGAAATGTAGTACTATTCTTGTTTAAGGAGTATTAATCAAATCATGTTTATTGGAAATTAACTTCATTTGATCATTTTATAGAAGAATTAACTTAAATGCTCAATGGGAATGATGTCTGAGACTGAAGAGGAAATTTCATAAATTAAGAAGTTGCTTAAGATCTAAAGGCACATATTGACGGCATGCTTGGGATTTTTATGTGTAAAATTGTAATCACCATGAAGACCTGTTTTTGTAACAGTGGAAATCATTTTTTTTTTAATGCTTCTAATTCTAGAGATTCACGATTCCATTAACTAGAACTAAATTGTTGAATATGAAGCACTAATACTAATCCAAACAGACCTGCTCCCATTTCCATGTTTCATAGCAAAGAATAATCATAACTTTTGTTTCCTTTTATTCGCAAAGAATTTTTTCATGCAACATGGCTGTGGGAACCTTTTTTACACAAAAGAATATGTCTACAGATATGTTTATTTCTTTTATTATTCTGTAAGCTGTATTTTAGAAACCACAAAATTTTGAATAATTTATTGCTATGTAGAACATAGTCTGCCAACTAATAAGAAAGTTTCATTATATGTTTTTCCAATTTTATGAAGTTTAAATACTTAACTTTCAGAGTAATAGGTTTTTTTAGACTTGCGGCCCATATAAAAAATTCTGTGTTGTCTATCTAACTTAAAATTTCATTGTATCTTTTATAATTCTCGAGATGAATGAAGTCACATAGTGATTAAGAACTCACTGATCTAATCACAAAGAAATTTACATATGCATATTTGTAAGCATATAACAGTATTTAATGTTACTTTTTGAATTAAATTTCATATAATTAGTATTCTAAATCCATAATTTCTTTTGCAGAACTGCTCTTGTACAAATACTTTTTTCATTTACTATATATAAAAGAACATTTCAACAATGATAGTAATAAACATGCAATAATGATATTTTGGATTTTCAGAATAAATAATGGCACAAAAGTGATAGTCTATTTTCAAAGGGTTATCTATTCATCAATACTTTTAAGTATGCTAGAAATTATGAGGGAATTTTCTTTTAAAAGATGGTGTTAAGACTAGGGGATCTCTTGAATAAAGACATTGAATTGTATAATATGGTATTTTTGATAAGTACAACTATAATACTAAATATATTTTAATTCAATTACAATTTCTAATAATATACTAATTTGTTTTCACTGATAATAAAGGTAAGTTGTGGAGTAATTCACATTTAAGTTTACAGATCCCTAAAATATACTTGTACTCTTGGTTTTAATCATTGTTTCAAGAATTTGTTTCCTTAAATGTGTTTTAAGTATCATTCTAGTCATTAAAGTCAAAGATGATGGAAGTGTATCTGTTATTTGTATGCATTTATGGAATTTCTACTTAACTTTATTTATGTCTTTGTATAGGATTTGGAATTCTTTGATTTCAAAAATGCAAGTGAGGAAGAAATCAAAGAAATTCAAGCTATTCTTAAAGGTCCTGGGAGCAATGGTTGTGTGGAGGTAATTTTTTTAAAATAGTTTTTTTTCACCATGTTGTATTAGTTTCTCGAATGCACACATTTCTAATTTATTAACATGTCGTATTAATTTTAATTGTTACATTACTTGATGCTTGTATATATTTTATTGTAACGTTGATCTTGTTGGATATGAGTTGCACAAAAACTTAATTTTTTTTTATGAAAATAATTTATCTATTTAAAACTTGTTTTTTATACTTAAATTCACAGCATTTTTTGAACATATAGTGCATTAGGGACTTTTTAGGTATTTTTCTTTTAAAGGGGACCATTGGCATTGGTTAATTTCTTTTCACCAAATTGGAGCAATATCACAGGCAATCACAGTAGTACTGTATCAAGAGAGAGGTGAAGAGTTGCAATTGTGGTTCCAAATTCTCACAGCGTGATTGGGCTATGTTTTTTACGGCCCCCTTTAACGTATAAATACCTATTGTGACATTGAATATATATGTTATTGATTATTGTGACGCGTGTAAAAATGGTGGCTTATACTTTATCAAATTACTTTTAGGCATGCTCTTAAATTTCTGCAGAACTTGTGGAGTTTCGCGAAGAGTCTTATACATTTAAATTATATTTGAACTGAAAAGTGACTTCAATGCAAATAAAGTTGTGATGTATTATATTTTGTTTCACCTCTTGTCAGTATTTTGAAATTACAATTATAACCAGCATTACCACTGTTGTTAAAATTGTTTATTTTATTTATTTATTTTGCAAGAATGAGGAATTGGTGAGTTAGCAAATGCAGAAGAGTTACTTTTCATTGAACAAATATCTAGTATAATTTGTATTATCATTTCAAATAATTTGTTCATTATAGTTTATTTTACATATGATCATAATACCTCTATTTATTTCTAAAGTGCTTTTTTTTAAAAAAAAAAAAAAATGTTTCAGTTACCATGGGAAATTCCTGTAAAAGAAAACTGTATTGAAGGGCTTCCTGAAGATGAAGGTAAGAAAAAATGTGTAACATTCATTTCTGTGACCAAATGTTGGGTTTTTTTTCTTTTAAAGGGAAAAAAAAGAAAGGAATATTTCTCAAATTTTACTCTTCATGTTTTTTGACTTGTTAGTTTATAATAGCTCCTATAAAATTTTATATTGTTATTATATGATCAAAATGAGAACATTTCTGAATAAATCTCTGAGCTCTGATTAAATTTTAAAATCCATGTCTTGAATGGTTCACATCTGATGAATTAAAATATATTTTCTCTTATTGTGTAGTAACATTTTTTTAAAATTCATGTAAATTAAAAAAGGACGAAGTATACAGTATTGGTTTAATGAGTAAAGTTTTGGATTTTGTTTTTATTATGTGGAGGAAGAGTAAACAGTAAAATGAAGGGAAAATTCAAATAGTTTTTCAATTCAAATTTTTATAGAAATATATTAATAAAATCAGTTGAAATATTTTTGCCTTAAAATTGAACTACATTATTTTTTGTCTTATATAGGTGTGGAAAAAACTGATCCATTAACCTCTATCAAAAATACAAAGGAAATAGGAGCTGTGGTTGGCCAAGCCTTACAATTTGCTGCACCGCCGACTCCATTGTCTCCTCCTGAAGCACAATTACCACCACCGGCGGTAGAGACATATGTTACGCTTCCTACAACAGTTGGTCCATATCCCAGTGCTCCATACTTCGTATCTAGGACCATACCTTACCTGCGTGCCTATCCTCACATGGGTGTTCCATTCTTTGCCTGTCCTATTCCTGGAACAGGTGAAGCTGGTCCCTATGGCCAGTTCGTACCAGTGGTTCCTGCAACAGTAGGGCAAGAAAAATTTGTTGGACCGATAGATAATGAATCAAATCAGAAAAATAGAGGACTTGTTGAAAGGCAATACAATAGACGTAATAAAAAGAAACTGTCTAGCACAGAGTATTGTGGTTCATTTGAATCTGAAAGCTTGGATGCTTACAGGGAGCTGGAACACAGTGATGTGCCAACTCCAACATCTCCTATCAACAGTGATCGTCCAACGTCAGTGCCTCTTGTGCCTTTACCTGTACCACCCTCAACTTTTGCTGTTGCAGGTGGTACACTTCCCATGCACGGCTACCCACCTGGTCTTCACACTCTTCCGTACACTCAGATGTCAGGACCTCAAGCTCCTTCAGCTGCCATGTATTATGTTCCCGTGTTTAACCACCCCTATAGCAGCTACATCCCCTCACCACCATCAGCTCCTATTGTACTTCCTGTTAATCTCCGCCCTGAGACGGAAGTCAATGAACTTGCCATGGAGAAATGTTCCAAGGTTAATGATACCGACACTGAAGAAGTGCTTGAAAATGTGAGTTCTCTAGTTGTATCCTCTCAAGAGGATCCTCTAAACGTCCAGTCAAACTGTACGACAGTACCTTTAGTGGAACAATATGGTGAAACCATTGACGTCCAACCTTCGCTAGTGGACGCCACTGCCAAAAATGCTGTTGCAGAGAAGGAAGAAGTAACGGACTGCAACTCTTCTTCTGATCCTCTCAGCTCTTCTCCAGACTGCATCCAGGAAGTGGATGACCAATGCCAAATGGTTCAAGAGGAAGTCAAAGAAGGCAGTCGGGATTCTTCTCGATGTTGGGCAGATTTGTTCAAAAAGCCCTCCCCAGAGGTTAATGGCATTGATCGCCGCCATGACTGTACGAGTACTGTAAAAAAAGATATTACCAATGGTAAAACTAAAACATACTCTGTGCCTGTTAGCGATAGTATCCATTAAGTGTTACAAAAAACAAAAACTAGCAATTAATTATGGCTGTGGAATATATTTTGCATGAATTTTTTAATGAGACTGTTTTTGAGGAAGTTGCCTCACGTTTTCAGAGTGATATTGTTGTTGTGATCTTGATCGACGGTTGAGCTTTTGTGCATAAATATATTTAAATTATTAGGTAGGGTGTTGAATTTTTTGTGCTATCTTTCACTCATATCTACCACACTTCACTCCACTTCCGTTTGGAAATGAAGTTCAGCTTTGTGGTTGTATAAAAATATAAACAGGACTGTGCATTACTAACTTTACAATTGTAAGGATTTGCTGTGTTTTAATTTTTATCTTGTTCTTTATAAATGAAATGTACATACACTTTTCTAAATAGTCATTTGAATGAGAGACTCTAGATGATGTGTTGTTTGAAATGTAGGTAAATAAATTTTTCTAAGGTTAGAGTTGATAAATAAGAAAATAAAATATTAATATTCAGAAATCAAATATAGGGAAATTCTTTTTCTGGTTGTCATGTTTGCTTCAATCATGCTGCTATTAGCAATAACAAATCATGCAAGTTTTATATGTACTAAACTATTGAGTCACTGTCACAAGTAAAAATAGTTTTCTTGCCTGAAATACACAGGCTTGTGCAAAGTAGATACGCAATACCAATGTTACAATGTGAAAGTTACCTAAGAGAATAAATTTTTTTAATGGTATAAAAAATTGCAGATCTTTATTATTTTATAGTTCACAGAAACTTTCAGATCATTTAAATCATTAATAACATTTACACATAATCTTTTTTTTTTTCAATAGCTATTTTGTAGCATGATGGTAAGTGTTAAAAATGAGCTTTGAAATTAATTGAATTGTATTATTTTTTCTATGCTAAATTTAAATGATCAAGTTAAGTATTAGCTTATATTATGCTGGAATTACTTGAGAATTGAATTGTACTTTGAATAATTTGTTAATGAATGCAATATTTTATTCTTGTTTTTAATGCAAAAGACATGATTATGTCTTACTTCAATTTAAAAAGTGTTTGTTAATCTGAAAAATGGTAAGCAATAAATAATCAGTGTATCATTAAACATTTCTTCTTTTCCTCAATGCGTATTTAAAATAAGCATTATGTAATCATATTTTTTTCTGTTGATTTATCTTTATTTCTCAAAATTAATCCAAAATACTTAAATATTTATAGGGATATTTTTTCCCCATATAATTTCATTTACAAAGGAACAGTATGAAATTAATTAATTTTTAAAAAGAACTAGGTTCAAGAACTTGTCTATTAATATATTTATATGTAAAACTAGTCATGTTTATAAGTGTTATAGTCTTGAAATATTTTTTGGATGGGAGGTGAAGAATACAATTATGATTTAAGAAAAGGTGCCGCAATAGTTCTTTCTTTTATCATTTCAAATAGCAGAAATATTAGCTTACTACTTAAAGTACTTGTGTATTTACACTAGGTAATTCAGATATTTGAATTAAAACATATTTTCATAAGGGTTAAATTTTTTATATGTAAACTGAATGAAAAAGATACTTCGAAGTGGATTTTCAATTGTTGGTTACTTTTTTTATTTTGACTTGCTGATGTGTGATTCTTTTAATGCAAATATTCTTAATTTTTAGAATGTTGTTCAATTTTTATTTGGAGAACATCTTAAAGAATAAAATTGTTATAGAATAAAGCTGTAAAGTCATTTGATCTGTGGTATTTTATGTAATTGAAAAATAAATGTAAATGTTCATTATTCACGTGTGAACTATAAATATTGAAACTTAAATTTATAAACTGTTTCCTCTAAGTTAAAGAATAAATATTTTATCGGTGAAATTTTTGGTGCAAAAATTGCTTATATGTAATTAGCATTTTTTATTGAAATGTTATTATGTTTATTTCTTTCAAGTCTTAATATATAAGATTAAAAATAAAGTATTATATTTGTTTTATTGAAACAACTGGAACTGTTCTTTGTTGTTGTTTTCTGTAGCCTTAATATAATTTTGGCTTTGAGGGTGATTTGTAGCATTGCATTAATATTCAGTATAATCAATCTCTTGCTTTTGGAGAATATACATGTTTTTTTATATACTATGTACTCGTATCTAAGCTCTTTGAGCTTCTCATTAAAACACTTTGCTTATTATTCTATTTCTTTAAAATTGTTGGCTCAAGGTTGCTGATTCCCCCTCCCCTTCTTTCATACAGTGAACATTTAGTGCAAAAGAAAGACATTTTTTTTTTCTTTCATACACCTGAATTCGTAAACGTATTTCAGGTTGTGAATAGAATTCTAGTCTTAAATAGCAAATGAACACATAGCTATATTGATTGACAAGAAAGGAAAGAAATTATCTTGAGTCATATATTTAAAAGAAATGGACTATGTTATGTATTGTTTATATGATAGTTCCTACCACATTTGGGAAGGATGAAGTGAGAAATATTTGTATAAATGTAAAATTTTACTATAAATTTTTTTTAAAATAATGTATACCAATTTTTTTTCTTTTCCTAATCAAATTTAGTACATTTTTCCAAATTGGATTAAATATTTTACAAATAAAAATGTTATGTTTGTTTTTGAAAACCTTAATTTTTAAAGTAATATTTCTAAAAATGGAATTATTTTTGTTTTGTAGAATATTGTTACTATATGAAGAATCAGGAATATAGCTTTTCAAACTTGTGCATTTTCTTAAAATTCAAATCACTGTTCATAATTTAATGGATACTTTACATCTCACAAATCTGATATATTGAATGCTCTTTTAGTATGCAAGAAGCACAGAAGAAGCAGTTGAATAACATTTATTTGTGTATTTTTAAGAATCTCAAATTGTTCCATTATTAAAATGCTAAGTTTTTTTTATGTATTTTATATTAATTGAATCATTTTTATTAATAACCGGAAATAGTACAGTTTTCAGCGTAAAAAATGTTTTTAATCCCCCCCCCCCCTTTTTTTTTTGATTGTTTGCAAATTGTTAAATACAATGTTACTATGTTCCATGCCTTTAGATTGCAATATATTTCAAAACTCAAATAAGCTCTAAATTTTCTTCATTTTTGTCAGTTTATATTGTCGTAATAATAAAAATTCATTGTGTTCTTAATATATTGTTGATGTACAATGGAATGAATTCCTTCTAATTTTCAGTATATATACACAGTAAAACATTGATAAGTCAAGTTAATTGGGACCAGAGTCTATCCAGGTTATGGAAAGTCTTGAGTCAACTGAAGAATGGGGAAAATGCCATTCATTTTCCATTTAGATCATGTAAAACTGTATATCATTTGTCTCTGGTAACAAAAGTTGTAAAAAGATTTTGACATTACCCTGAATATTTTTAGAATTATTAAATGGTGTTATAGACAGCACTGAATATTTATAAATCTCCCCTACTTTCCATTCATTGTTAGAAGATTTTGATAAAGAAAGCACTTTTTCAAAAGGCATGGATGAAACAAATATTATGGAATTTTATAGGTTGCATCTCAAATATGTAAAAAAAAAAAAAAAAAAATCTGTACTGACTGATCCTGGTTATCCTGAGTGAACAGGGTCTGACTTATCAAGTTGTTTTTTTTTTCTGCTGTATATATAAAAATGCCACTATTTGTAAACTTACTTAATATAGCCATTGGCAATGTCATCACTGTATTATATCATTTAACAAGGTTTTATTTCTTTATGACAAACTGGGCAATGTCTAGCATCACTTGATATATCTGAAAAACTCTTCACAAACTTCATTAGATCGATGCTCCATTTTTGATTAATTTTTCATAATTAAACTAAGGACATAAGAATATTTTACGTAACACACAACAATATCAATTAGTTGCCTTATGTTTCTTTAATATCTGGAACTGAATAACTGCAATTTACATCTTCAGTGCTTGGAAATGGAAAATGCCAATTCACATTTATCAACAGTCTTAATATGAACTTCATTCTTTTTAAAAATTAGTCTTGATTAACAAAATGTAATAATTATGTGGTTAAATGAACAAAATCTTTTATAAGTCCTAAATGTGCTGAAAAATCTTATTTAATAGGTATTAATTTTAGATTTAAGATTATATAAATTTTATTTATAATTCAGGATATATGAAAACTACTCAGATTTTCTTAAATATCTACTGTCCATCTTAATGAATAACATAATAAAATCCAATATTTTACTTTAAAAAATTTATGTTGATACGTTTTACATGTAAGAATTGGAACTTTAAATTCCTGTTATTTATTGTCCAAAGAGGAAGAAAAGACATTCACAATTGCTTACATTAAAAATATTAAATTTAATACAAGAAATTCACGAACAATGCTCCCCTTTCCTCCTCCGTATTTATAAGGGTATAATTAGGTTTATTTTCTTGAAGCTCTTGCATCTTTACTGATTTCATAGTTCTAAGTATACTCATATCGTAAGATTTGTTTGTTCCATGCTAAAGTATCTCATAATGTTTTTATGTTGGGAAATGGTTACCTGTTTATGATTGATTTAGAGATAAAATTTTAAAAAGGAAACACATATTGCTAAATCTTAATTGTGAATTTAATATATTTATTATATTCTTTGTATTTTGAATGCTAGGTTTTTTTTTTAATGATAAATGTTTTGTGTTGATTTAAATTGTTCAGTTCTTATCAAGAAATGTGATTTGATATTCTATTGATTCTTATTCACTGTTCCTAATATTCATGTATATGTTTAAGTTACATGAACTATATGCATCTCTATGGAGGACTAACAAAATTGCTTGTGTTTAATACAAAGTTAAAGTATTTAAATTACTTATGCCAATTAAGCTAAGGAATTGCTTTTGATTTGAAGTTGCAATGAATTTATGGTTTTTTAAAATAAAGCCCTGCTGTATCTTAAAGAGCTGAAGAATTTTAGTTCATCCAACAAAACATTAATATAATGATGATGCAAGGTATTTATATACACTGCTTCAGTAATATTAATGTCTCAGTTTAATTCTTTAGTTCAAAGCAATTCTCTATGATGAACTATTGTGTTCTTCCACATTTCCTTTTCATCGATTTTGCTCAATGCTAATACCAACCTCAGCAAGAGCTCAATCTATCATATTTACTAATTTTCATCAATTTTGAGTGATTGTGAATTTATAGCACTTTGAGACTCAAGAAATTCATTATTCTTTGCATCTTTTCAGTAATTATATCGAAAAGTGCTTATTAGTGCCATAATTAAGTGTAAATTGAGAAGCTATGTCTGTACTCTTTGTTGTTAGAATTGAAAATGTTAATAAAATGCACCTTCACTCTAACTTGAAAGATTTTCCAATATTTACCAGTTGATTGCTTCATTGAGATTGCAATAGAACAGCTATTGCAAAATCAATTTTATAGCTATAAAATGGACTAGTAGTAGCACACACACAGATATGAATTTCTATTACGGATTTTCTAATTTCCACATCTAATTGGATTTACTGTGCGACAACTTTGTTATATTCCGTGTGATGTTTGGTTGATTAAATTACTATTCTAGTGACTACAAAATTCTTAATTCTCTCCTACAAGATATGAATCAATATTACACTGGAGCTACACAAAAGCTTCTGGCAATGAACTTCCTAATTTTAATTTCATTCAAATGAGAATGATGATACTTGAATACAAAAAGCATTGTTTAGAATGGCATCTGATAAACATTTCATCAAATGTGTAATTTCAACCATGTAACTATTTATAGGAAAATATCACAAAGCTTAAATAATTTTCTATTTATGTTGTATACTTTTTAAATTAAAATTCTATTTTAAAAATATGAAAGAATTTTAGCTAAACATAGATAAAGCCACCATGATGAAACAAACATCAAAATGTTGAAAACCCTAACTTCCTTTAAAAAAGTAAATCTGATATTTAAATATTCTTGATCAGGTCAATATGTATAAATTTAAGGTTTATTTATCAAATATGAGCTATTGAAGCAATCTTAAACATATTACAACATGGTTTAAAGTGCAGTTGTGAGACTTCCTTTTAATACTACCAATATTTAATAAAAAAATATCCAGAATTAGTGAATAAGTTTTATTGTGTTGAGAAGTGATAAAATTATCTGTTTCAATCTCTGCATTGGGTTGAAGCACAGATTTTTGAAAAGATAAAAAGTATTGAATTGGAAGTCAGAGACCTATGAAACCTTTTTATATAATTTGGAAATCAAAGTATATTGCGTAAATTTCTTGAGAACAAAGGCAAAGTTCCAGGCTTTTTTGTATGTTACTGATGATTTAGTGTTAAGCTAAAAAAAATTTATTTTCAAAGAAGATGAATTCAGGTTTGTGCGGAACTATTTTCACTAGATGAAGTGATCATTAGTTTTCTCTGCCTAAATTTTTCCCACTATTTTTTTAAAGCAGATTATCAGTTAATTTATAGATATGAAGAATTATATTATAGCAATACCAAATATTTGTTTTATCTTGAAACAAAAAAAGGAATTTAATTGCTGGTACATTATAAGCTGATAATGGCTAATTATTTTGTTAGCACAGTTTTTTATAATTTGATATTTGGAATACTTAATAAAATTTTATAAAGCTTCTCTGAAGTTATTATACATTTGTAAATATTTCTGGCGGGTTCAAAGAATTTATCAAAGGTTGAAAAATACACTTCTCACATTTTCATATGTAACTGACTAGAATTCAGTTTTTTTTTTTAAAGGAATACAAATTAAATAGTATATAATCATTTTATAAGAATTTTCATGTGTATAAAGGAAAAGCATTAAGTGAAAAAATATCAACATATATATTATCTGAAGCAATACATTTTGTATGTAACGAGACAAGTTAAAAAGTAATGAATTCATATTTCATTTAAAAGAACATTACTGGTTTCATTTAATCATTAATTTTTTGAATCCTGTTTTTTACTAATCTATTATCCAATTTAGAATAAGTTATATCTAATTAACTCTGAGGTAATTGACGAAAGTCTCAAATATATACCGAGTTTTCTAGAATTTGTACTACTTTTTGTGTTGATTGAATTAACACTGCTCAAAAGTTTACTAATAATATCTGATGTATAGTATAGCTGCACGTTTGTTTCAGTACAAATCTACATCCTAGCAATTATCCATTTCAGCAGACAGCATTTTCAAATTGAAAAATAAGCTATTAGCTCTATGAAAGCCATGATGATGACAGTTGAATTTAATGGTGCAAGAACCAGATGTGGCAATACTGTCCCAAAATATAACTGTATTCTAAACTTAAGAAAATGGAGAATAAAATTGGTTGACTAGAAGGGTTGTAAATAGAGAAAGATCTTTGTTATCGCACATCACCAGTGTTTACCAAATGCAAACCTTATGGGAAGAGAAAATATCACAAAGGTACGTCAGGGTCATGATTTTAGTACTTACCTACAAAAAGCAAGTCCAGCTTAATTTTGAAAAAAAAAGATGCAATTATTTTAATTTACAATTTTTGTTTGGAATGCCATTTGTAATTACAATATAGTAAGTCAAGTTTTTATGATAGATTATAACTAATTTAATTTCTAATTCCAATATATTTTTTAAATAGTTATTTAACTTTTTTTTAACCATTTAAAATTTGCGTTTTTCGCGATGTGTTACTCATTCTCAGATTTGTGAGAAATGATTCTTACTCCGTTTCACTACAAGGTGGTCCAATTTATCTACATCTCATTGTTTCGTCACCTACCCCTTTTGTATAATGGCTTACTCTGTAGAGAGTGGAGACTTCTTCGCATGCGTTGTTTTTTATCAGTAGCATTTTTATACCTGTGTTTCTTTTTTTGGGGATATGGATTCTTTTGGCTATAAAATAGTTTTATTAGGATTTTACTAATACCGCAATGGTGGCATCAATTTCTAAACAAAAATGCCTACAATATGCAGTGGAATATTTGAAATTTGGTTTTTATACCTTCACTAATGAATGAAACAAAACCCTTGTGCCTTCTTTGCGAGAAAACTTTTGGCAATGAAACCGGCCAAATTAAAATATCAACTTTGAGATAACGCATTAGAATAAAAAGAATGAAATTTTGATTATTTTAAAAACTTAAAGAAGCATATGCAATTCGACTAACCTTAAAACAATTTATTGAACTTTCAAATGAAATTGATAATGAAGGCAGGTTAATATGTATTTGTACAACATTTTTCTCAATACTGCAAAAAAAGAGAAGACCTTATTCAACCGCAGTAGAAATAATTATACCTGTTATTTAAGTTGCCATTGAAATTGTTATTAAAAAGATTCTGCTACTGTTTTTAAAACGCCTACCACTCAGCGCGAATCGATGAAATGAGCGAAGATGTGGAAAATATTGTAGTTTCGGAGCTAAGAAATTGTAAGTTTTCTATCCAGCTTGATGAAGCCACTTTTGGAAGTTCTTCTCTTCTTATGGCTTATATGACGATATCTTAGTAAAATAAAATTAAATCACGACTATTTGCTAAACTCCACAAGAAGATTGATGAACTATCAAACCATTTTTTATAACACACAGAAATATGATGGTTGTCAAGAGGTGCATGTCTACAAAGACCTATTGAATATTTGAAACAGTTGCAGAATATTTCTCATAGAAATTAATAAATTCTTAAGGAGGAACTTCAAAAAAAAAAAAAAAAAAAAAAAACAATACTTTTTATTTGGCGGATGTATTTGCAAATTTCAGTGATATTCCAACAAGTCTCCAAGGAAAAGATATTAAATTAATTCAAGTGCTGACAATTTTTTTAAGCTTTCAAGTTAAACTTGTTTAAGACTTCATTTTTACAAAAACATTTTCAATACTTTTCAAAGTTATGATAATTAGGTATAACTGACAATGAATTGGAAATATATATAAAAAAACAAAGTGATGATTTTAAATTATGGTTTATAAACTTTGAAAATACGGATATCCCAGAATGAGTTATCACAACACTTTCTTCTCAAGTTGAAAATATCAACAGTCATTAGTGAGTCATTTGATTATTAGTTGACTTTGAAGCAAAGATGCTTTTTAATAATTTAACTGCGAGTAAATTTTGTACGAATATAAATATTATGCAAAAAAATCCAAAACTTTGTTAAGTGACATTTCCGTTTTATAATTACATGTCCAAGCTCATATATGGTTCAATCTGGCTTCAGTCATATTAATTTTATTATAACAAAGCAGAGAAAAAATTGGATGGTGAACTCTGAGGAGATTTAAAATTGAAACTAACAAATTTCGAGCCAAACATTGCTAATCTAGTCAAGTGTCATCAAGCACATCATTCTCATTTATTCATATAAAAATTTGATTTTGTCAAAATAAATTAATCTCTTAAGAAACAGGAAAGTTTTCTTTTCTTTTTTAAAATCATTTTCATTGGGGGGGGGGGGGATAAGAGAATTATAATTACATGCCCAATGGGTCGACCCCCAAGTTTTCGACAATCAAAAAAGTTTGGCGGCTCCTGATATATACAATATGATGAGATTTTTATAGAAAACACTAGTTAAGAATTTACAGCCGAAATAAAATGAACAGTAAACACATTAATTGAATTTAGAATCTTAACATAAAATGACAACTCAATGTACCAATTTTAACAAAATTAAATGAGGTTATTATCGATTGAAAATAACATCATACATGCAGCAATAAAAACTAATATAATGAACTTAAGATTTAAACTAACAGTTAAGATAGCTCATGCAAATTGAACAAAACTGATATAGAGCACAACAGCAAATATTAAAATGAAATAAATTAAATTCATGTATTGTTTGTTAATTTAAATTCAATTTATGCTTGTATATATGAACTACACCCCAGGAGGTACTTTGCCACATGTATTTACAAAGATATTTCTTCTACACATTATAACATATATGCTTTTGTTAAGCTGATTAGCTTCAAGAAGATTGCAGGGATTTATAATTTTTCTCATATAAACAATTTACTATAACAGTTTTAAATATAAATTCATTTTTTAACACAACAATATATATAAAACACACACACACAAGAACAATAATGAATCATGATCAGAGTATTAATAACTTGAAGTTTCCAGAGCTGCTGAATTTCTTTTATCTCTTTTGGCTTTTAAAGATTCAATCAACCATTTTTGCTTTTCAACTTTTTCTACAAGTAGCTGATATTGTTCTACAAGCTTTTCATATTCAGGTCCTAAAATTTGATATTGAAGAAGCTTATTATTTATTTCATCCAACTGCATTTCTGCATTTTCAGCCTTTTGATCTAACTGATTCCTATAAAAAAATTAAAATATACAATTAAAATAATTTTATTGAAATAAAAAATTGAAATTTCCTATTATTTTTTTTATATGTAAAAAAATAGGCTTAAAAATGAAAATTTTTAAATGAATGCTATTATTATGCACTAATGCTAGTGTTCACATAAAATTGAAATGTAATTGAAAGTAAAAATGTCAGATTTTCATGCATCTCATCATTTCATTTAATTTGTATTTTTTTAAAGTACTTTAATTATAACTGATAAATGCTAGAAAAATAAAACAGATTTGAATCAAGTTCTGCATTGGAAGGAAGGAATATAATATATTAAACTCATTATGTGTATGGATGTATTTCCCCGTACGGTTTCAATAACCAAATGGTATAATTAAAAATTTAATTTCATTAGACATCTTACTGTGAAGTAAAATGCTGCATTTTAAATCTCGCTGACATGCAGAGTTCTTATTAAATATAACATCAACTTTAGAAAGTAAATTTAAAAGTTTGAATATTCAGCCATTTGATTGCAATTTATAACAACAAATATGCCTATTTTCCATTCAGGAATTCTTATGTTTTCCTAATTAAAATATAAATCATTTTTCATCTACTCAATTAGTAAAATATATTCAATGCTAATTCTAAGTTTTTGGTTCATATATTGATTACACTTTTTATACAAAGCTCAATTTAAACTATAAACAAAAGCCAACTAACTCCATTACAACTCGAGTTACAAAATATTACTCAAGTATTTACAAAAATTTTACTTTGATAGAACATAATATGAATAAACTTTATATCATGTAAATATTAAGCAATTGAATGGATTTATTTCATTGCTTAATAATTACATGACATACTTCCATTGCTTTAAATCTATATGACACTTCTTTCATTTCTCTAACAGAGAAATCAAAAGAAATACAAATTATTGTCAGATCATAGCATGTCTTTTATATTCGACCTACATGAAAGTCAAGATAAAAGAAATGGCTTGAAGACTACTAGACAAAATTCTACGCAAATTGAGCATATACAATTGATTGTATTTTCAGTCATTTTTAAATTCTCATTGAAATATCCCTGTTTGTACTAATGTTGCTTTAAAACAACACAGCAGACTATTGATGTCAAATACCTTAACTTTTGAAGATGATGTTTGAGTTAGAACCTCACTTTTAATTTCTACATCTGACCAGGTGAGGCTCTGGTGTATTAATGCATAACAACCTCAATATCAATAACAACGAAGCTCACAATCTTAGCCATTGGGCAACTATGGCCTCCTATTTAAATATGAACCAGCAAAATGCATGAATTTATTGATTAAAAAATAGTTTAATTTTTATTTAAATATTTCAACACACTAAAAATTTTATGTGTTAAGTTTTATTTTAAAAAACATCTTTATAAGAAATCCTATTTTACAAAAATCATGCTTTGGTTTCCCCCAAAATAAGTTCCACGTTAAAAATTCATGCTGATTTGAATGAAGAAAGGAGCAAGATTAAAACTCATAATCGATTACATTTTTTATATAATAATAATCAATGTATTTTAATTAATTATTTTTGTTTCTAAATTGCAGTAAATGAAATTCCAAAGAGCAATGTTTACATACTTCAAGCATTAGTCATTAAACAAAACATCAGATCATTAAACATTTGATTGTTTTAGATTGGATTAACATCAAACTTTCTTTAAAATTTTTAAATAATAAATGATGCACCGGAACAAGTTTTTGGCAACTGGCCTTTTAGTTCAATATCATGGCTTGATGTCAAGTATGATTCTCTCACACTCTAAATTTGAAAAAAGAACTTGCAAACCAAGTCATATTTACCACACAGCAAGCTACACTATTTCACACGACATACTTTGGTTAAATTAAGATTTAAGTCTGCTATAATACCAGGTATTTAAGCACAGAGTCTGAAACCCATATATGAATTGCAGATTGATACATCTAACAGCTGATTTTTGAAACTTAATTATAATTTACATACTTCAAGATCTTAAGTACACAAAAAATTATTCAGATACAAAATATTGCTGCTTTACAAAATTTTGAACCGTTACCTTATTTAGCAACCAGTAACTTTGATAGTCAAACAATAAGTAAAGAAGGTAATATACATACCACACATTCAACTGGAAAAAAAAAAAAAGAAGTCTGGATCATGGTACATTAAAGTTATGCATTTACACGAAATCCAATTTTTGTTCAAAACTAGAAAGAAGCAATATTTTTGCAATAAAATTTTCACAAAAATAAAACACCACCCATATATAAACATTTGTTGATATACATCTTAAAAACTGTTAGAAAATAATTTTTATCAATATTTGTATTTTTTATTATGGAAATATAGCAATGCAAAATAGGTAAACTGATAAAGAACAGTAAAAATAATATGTAATCATACAGTAAAAAGTAAAGTGAAACACACACAAATTAAGTTCGATTAAAGATGAAATTTTTTTCTTGGTATAAGTTGAAATTTTTTTTTTCTCTAGCAACAACTAATGATTCAAAAAGGACCATACTAACATATAAAAAAATAAACATTTCTGTGAATAGTTGTCACTATACTTTTGCAATAGTATACTTTTGCAATATTTGCTGTAATAATGATAATAATAAAACATGCCTAAATGATAAATGAGGACAAAATAAAAATCTTCCTTTGAAAAAAAAAGAAAATCATTAAGTTTCCTCAAACATTTTGAAGGAATTTATTTCAAATGAGAATTTGAGTAATGCAAATCACTGTGGGAGGGGAAAAAATTAGTCAACCAAAAAGATACCCCCCACACACAGTAATTCTTACTTGATTTTTTCTAGAGCTCCTAAACTATCTTTAGTATAAGTTGCAGTTTGTGCCTCCAGTTCCAAGCATCTGAAATATACAAGATGGTTTATAAAAAACTTGATGTTGCAAAGATATACTCCTCTGTAATTATGAATATACTTTACACCAAAATAAGACAATTTTAAGAATAATTTAAACAAACTAAAAAAAATTAAAATACAACTTTATTTTTAATATATATATTTATAAAGCTAAACAACATTATAATGAAATTCTGAAGAAAAGTTTATATTTTGCAGGAATATTTGAAAAATACCTTTTTATTTATATAAAGTAAATTTCAAACATTTCAAGATTAAGTTTTTCTAAAACACATGGGTTTAACTTTCATAAATACAACTTTGGTAACATATCGAAGTTATTTGTTACCTCATTCTTAAATTAGTAGCTCTGCTTTCCTGAGTAAATAACAGTGAAGAATTTAATTGAAAATCTAATTTTTGATGGTATAAGTTGAAAAGTTTTGCAAGAATATCCATTCCTTCTTCTAGTTCCTATAAATATAAAGAGATTATTCTTTTTTTAAAAATCATACAAACAATATATATATGAATCAAATTAAAGATGAATTTTTTTTGACGCAAAAGTATAGAAATAAAATATTAAAAGATAAAAGAATGATGAAACAATGAGAAACAATGGAGGATGAGGAAACAATGAGAAATGCATACCTTATAATAAGATGAAAGCAAACCTTGTATAACAGTTGAAAGTTGATTCAAACTTAAAACTATGGAATCCAAAAGAGTAGCTTTATATGATAATTCTTTCACTGTAGTATCAAACTGCAATTCCCAATCACAAGAACGAAATTTTCCTGTTTTAAATTATTTTTTCACATAAGCAAAACTTAAAATGCAAAACAGTGAAACATATATTATATTCCTAATTAAAAATATACACATCCTCATAAAACTGTTTTTGAACAATTTTATTCCGAAATTCTTTGCTCATATTTAATGGATCAGTAAATAACAAGTAATCTACATGCTAATTTCTTTTAACATGGAATAGGTTTTACAGATGAATGAAAAGCTGTAAACAAGTAAAAAACAATAGACGATTCCTATAATAACACACTAAAAGAGTCAAAAATAAAGAAATTAAAGCACTTAATTAAAAACAGATTAAACAATCGTAAATTTTATTCATAACATTTATAAATGTAAAGTCAAAGAATTCAGTATATTATACTTGGCCAAACTACATATTGAGAACATTCTATGTCTTCAAGTAGCTGTAGCCAAGGATGAAAAAGTACTGTTAAAAAAGTTTTTTCAAATGCAAAAAAAAAAAAAAAAAAAAAAAAAACCCAAAACTTAAGAATTTAATGTTATTGCTTGAAGTCATCATCCTGCATTTAAAATATGTATTAATATATTCCTAGAAATTAATATTGATAAAAATTCTATTTAACTGAATGCTTTTTTGTAAATAGGCCAAAAAATAATATGCTTCTGATTTCAAATTATGACAATTAAGCTTAGTAATGTAAAAATCTTCCAGCTCTATCTTTTTTTTAAAATAATAAATGTCAAAGTGATTTTTTAAAAATACTTTTAGGAATGCCAAAGAATTTTACACACCTATTATTCCATAAATATGACTTCATAAAACAAGAAAAGATATGAAGCTAAAAAAGGAAACTACAGATCTGAATGCATTCTCAAAACAAAAATCGCTGAACAATTTCAAACTAAGATAGTTAAAGATTTAAATAATTTGAAAATGTTGCATCAATTTTCTTGCAAGAATCCATTTAAAATTGATATAATTAGTGATGACTTCCAATTTCCTAAATATTTGTTATGTGATAAACTTGTTATAAAGATGGAATTTTCAGAAATTATGATGGGATCCATAAATCATAATTTCTAATAGAATTTTGAAAATTTGTTGCTGAAATCAAATATCCTTTTTTAAAGATTGGTAGCATGTAAATGACTTGGATATTTGGTACAATGAATCACTGTATTAAATAAAGAAATTTATTATATCAAAACAAAATTATCAGCTAGGAAATGAACATTTAACTGAGCTTATTTGATATATCAAGTTATGAACCAAATTTCCAACAATTTGAGGCCAATACACAAAAACATGCAACAACTGCATCCACCAATTAAGAATAAAACTTTCTATAATTGTAATGTATAAATATATATAGTTAAAAAATATATATAAAATATTATATATATTTATTATTCTTTTTAAATATACATATATATGTTTAAAAAGAAATTATACATGAAAATAAACGATATGAAATTTGAATATAACATAATTAAAACATTTGTTTAATTTTGGCTCTTGAAATACTAAGTATGGGACTTTTAACATTAATCAGAATAAGCCTGGTCAAGTATGGTATGAGAGAAGAGAATAGTATTAATATATATATAAATTTAAATCAATATCGAAACATGTTGATTTTTATTCTTCTGCAATTCAAAAAACCTATGCTTTTAAAGTTCAGAATATAATAGGGTTTTCAATAACAGTAAACCAGTTTACAGGAAAATTGGAAATTTTAGCTTCAAATTGTTAGTGGTAATTTGATAAATTATATATGTAACTATAATGCACTATTTTTAATTCATTAAGCAATAATCGCTGTAATAGAATTGCTGAACAATAGTAAAGATGCTGTGCTGCTGACAGCAAATTGCATGGAAATTCAATAATTTTCCATTTTTAAGGAAAAAAAGAAATACTTTACAATTCTCTTGTTGCACAAAAAAAATAAATAAAATAGCTAAAATGAACTGGAGTATTTTCAATGGAAAACAAGAGGGATATATAATCTAGACAAGTGTATGGTTCTTTAATAGGTATTAAACCAATAAGTGTGGAATCTGAAAAAAAATTTTATGGCACGATTATTTTGTACAAAAATTAGATAATTAAGAAAATGAAGTGTTGATCGATTATGTTTCTAATATAATAATTTTTTTAAAATCATGTTGACAAATAGATTACGCTTTATAAATGTTTTCATTGTGAAAAATTATTCATGTATATATATTACTTATTTGTTATAAAACAGTTGAATTTTATATACATTATTTACATTTAGAAACAAATTCCATTCCATGTACTTCTGTCACAGTATATAAAAATCAAATCAAACATCTTAAAAATGTTTATTTTACTTTCAAAGTTTTAAAAACACCAGGTTTTATTTAAAAACTTTACTGAATTACTAGTAATAGAATTCACTAATAAATAATAATTACTATTAAAATCAGTAAAATTCCAATCAGCATTATATAAATATTGTACATGATTTTTCTAAGTTTAAAAATAGATGTCTATTTACTTTTTGTGGAGTATTCTGAAAGTCTGATGCAAAAATCCTTGATGTTACTTTCAACAAGTTTTGTAAGCAGCTTTGACAGTTCTAGCTGAAAAATAAAATTAGAATTTAACATCTAAATGAATACTAATTAAACTTTTTCTCCCACAAAATATTAAAAAAAGTTACAAAAATGCAAGATTGGTTATAAACTTGATTTCACTCGAATATATAAATCATATCTGATTTGTATGTAATATGTTACATATTAATTTTGGATAAACACTGTTCGGTTAAACATAATATATTTTATTAACTTATTGAAATTCATTATTATGATGTACATCTTAGAGAATTAGAATAAATTGACTAATAAAGGATATATTTATTCAATTACACTATATAATCAAAATTTTATTCTATGCACTCTCTCTCTCTCTCTCTATATATATATATAAAAAAAACACCAATGATGTACCAAGGAGTTCCTTGATTGTAATGAAATTTCATATGCAAAGACATTTGGACCGAACATACAAATGATTAAAATTTGGTGTCCAATGAATGAATAGCGGGAGCTACAGCGCATCAGAAATGCACACTCAGCAGGTATATATAAGAAGCAATTCTCAATCTGATGGTCAAAATTTCTGTTTCATTGCAATTACGGATACCTTTCAACAACTGAAAAAATGTCTCGCCACAAGATTTGAGCTCATTACAAGCAACTGTCAGAGTTTGAAAGAGATCCTATCATTGGATTGAAAGAGACAGGTTCGGCAAATCGAAGAACTGCTTATCATAAGGCTTGAAGCGATTAGAAGATGTTGGCAAGAATGGGTGGACAATGGCAGATTCCAGTGTCAGACTGATAGTGGTTGACCTTGGGGCACAGCAGATCGGGAGGACAGAATGATTGTCAGATCAGCAGTCACAGTGCCTGATTCATTGTTATCAACCATCAGACGTACAACCCGCACATGAGTGTCCATCCTGACCATTCACAGATAGGCTGATAGAGTGAAATCTACACTTGTACCAATCACTATGCCATCAGCCACTTATGCCTGCACACTGACGAGCTAGATTACAGTGGTGCTTGGCTCAATCCCATTGGTTTAGTTTTGTTTTTATTAACATTGCACTAGAAGCAACACGAGAGCAATTGGCAACAGACTTCGTAATTTTGAACCTCGGTCGAGTGACAAGGACGACACCTGAGCCGGCACCCCCCTCTCCTAACTTCCACACCCTGCCAACTGGAAGACTTTGGGCTCCAACAGATTTAACGTGCATCAGCTCTGGCTACATGGAAGGTTTTTGGTGGCCAAAGATCGAACCCATGACTGAACAAAAACTGCTGGCCATGAGTCCGAAGCCATGACCACTAGGGTACTGTAGCCACCTCGATCAGGTTGGAATGATGCTGATTGGGGACGAATAGCGTTTAGTGATGAATCCCATTTCTAACTGTGTCCTGACGATCATCGAAGACATGTCTGGAGATGCCCAGGGCAGTGTGCCGATCCTACTTTCACTATTGCACACCACACAGGCCTTCAAATAGGAGTTATGGTCTGGGGTGCCATTTCCCTTGATAGCCAGACTCTTATGGTAGTCATTAGAGGCACGCTTACAGCACAGCGGCACGTTGATGACCTTCTGAGACCTGCTTTGCT
The DNA here is from genome assembly GCA_019974015.1 of Nephila pilipes. NCBI lineage: Eukaryota > Metazoa > Arthropoda > Arachnida > Araneae > Nephilidae > Nephila > Nephila pilipes. Next base: position 27,656 of record BMAW01000086.1, on the reverse strand, counting down.
ACCGTTCCTTTTGCAGTATCCTGGCCTTATTTTTCAGCAAGATAATGCCAGGCCACATATGGCACATGTTGCTATAAATTGTCTTACAGCTTATCAAACACTTCCTTGGCCAGCCAGATCTCTCTCCAATCGAGCATATCTAGTTGATGACTTAGCCCGACAACTGGAGCAAATTTGGAAAGAAATCCTGCAAGAGAACATCAGGTAGCTTTATCACTCTATGCCATGTCGTACGGCAGCTTGCATCCAGGCTACAGGTGGATCAACACCTTATTTAGCTTATCACCTTGTAACTCTGAAATAAATCATTCAATTTTTCTGAAATTTTAATCACTTTCTATTCTGTACATAATTTTTCTATCTGCTAATTTTTGTCTCCATCAGACAACTCCTTCTTGGTGCGTCGTTTTTTTGTTTGTTATAGAGTGTATATGTTATAAACATATTTTCAAAATATTAATATTTTATTCTGTTAATTATTTCATCATAAAATAATTTCCTGTGTTGACAAGATATATGCTTATTTTTTTAAATCTTCATCCATCATATTAATTTTAACATAATATTAAATTCAACAGTCAGTAAAAAATACATATAACTAGTATATTCACTATCATAACCTTCTGCGGTTGTTTTATTCAGATTATAATTATTGAAATATATTGAACTAAAAGAAAAACAAAATTTATTCCTTTTAAAGAAAATAAAAGGGCTCATTAATGGACACATGTATGTATATATATACACATATAAAGTACTCCTTTATAATCTGGCACCTCGCCTTTCTAGCTTTGACAGTAATTTGTCATTTTTACACAGGTATGCAAGCCTTACAGCCATTATTTTATGCTTTGTATTGCAATGCATTTATGCTGGTTATCAATAAAAAACAGTAAATTTTTTTTTTCTAGTTTTAATTTTTTCTTGTGTTAATACTATGCACTGTGTATTAAATTTTATAAAAATAAAAATATATATTTTATACAATATCATTAGTGATTTTCCAGTATTCCAGTGCTCTCATCCAACATCAGCCGGATTACAGAGAGGGTACATATAATAATTAAAATTAACAATGTTTTAATTTACAACTGGAATTTATTTGGTCATGAATTGTATTGTTAAATATTCTATATAATTTTGAATATATTAAAAAAATATCTTCAAGATTTATTTTTTTTTGAAATAATTATCTATAATTCTTACTACTGTCTAGTTCTTCCACCAATAATTTCACTTTAAATTTATTAACAGTTTTGTGATTTCTGTCAAATTGTTTTCTTTCCTATTCAAATGCTTACCTCCAAAAAATAAATTTTGTAAGGAGCAAAAAGGAGGTGGAAAAATATTCAAAAACTGTTAAGTCAGTACAGTTTTAAATAGAAGATTAACAAGCTTTCTACTCTTAATTTCAGAATTTTATCAAGAGACTGATTTGTCAGTCTGAAGCTACAGCATTGTAGCACATTTCTAGTTTGTTTCAGTTGAATGAAAATTGTTCTGTCTTCATTTCAACAAAAGTATATTTTATTTGGATCACAGGAGTTTCCAGTAGTTAAAGAAGCTACTCATGCTACTCTCTCTCTCTCTCTATTTATATTAATAATCACAATAAATAAACCTTCAAGAAATTTCAGGCCTAAATATTTAGAGCTCAAACTGAACTCAGTACCTGACTACATTAACTGCAACACTGACTAAACAACTTGCTTCATATATTCTTTGGTCATATGTTGTCAAATATCTCTAAAATCTAGAAATGCCAAAAGATACGAATAGTCACGAATCTTCATAAAATTGTATATCACCAAATAACCAACAGTGATATACATCAAATTTGTAATAGAAATTGGTTACTAAACTTCACATAAGAAATTCATACATAAAAATGACAATTCAATCAGATTCTATACATTTTAACAAAATGTGCAATACAAGTTTTCTACACATAACTTCAATTAATCTTTATCAAGAAATTGAGAGATAAAATTGTTAATTTAAAGCTATAGTATAGAATGTTCTTAAAATTGTTAAACCTAAATACTAAACAAATGCATGCAATAGGGGGGGAAGTAAATTAAATTAAGGGAATAAAAGAAAGCATAATAAATTAAAAAAAAAAAAAGATTTAGGGAAGAGCTCAGCCAATACATAAGAACAATCTTGCTTATTGGCCATTACTGTAGCAGTTAACACATATTTCTTACATGATATAATCAATTTCAGTTTTAATACATAAGTTTGTTATTTGTTTCAAATAGGGGTTGAAATTGAAAATTTTCAAATTTCTTTGAAAAAAAAGTCTAATGACATGAAGTTTAATATATATATATATATATATATATATAATTCTAATTGAGTTACTTGCTGTTGTCTTTTACTTGCTAGCACTTTAGGAAGAAATGTTCTATTCATTTCAAAGAAGTTCAAATCTCCTGAGGTTATATCAAGAGGTATATATTTTTTCATTACATTCAAATAAAACAGTTCAATGTTGGTGACATCAGATTCCTAAAATACAAAATAAAAATTACAAAAAGATAATACACATGTATGAATTCTAAATTACTCAGTTATGATTTAGCCTGCATAAGTTACTAAACATCTTTTAGTGAGATATTTTGCATACATTATACTACAAAATATTATTTCTGTTAAACATATGCATGGAAGAGTTACCACCTAAATACCTTAAAAGTTATTTATCTACTAATATTTTCAAGCATTTATTTTTACTTGATTCAAGGGCATAGTCAAAGCAGGCAACAATTTATTGTTTTGAACATCTATCAAATAGTGTGACATCAGTTATTTCACAATCCTTTTTTGTTGTTCTACTCAACATTGTCCCATGCAATAACCTAGTATTGAGTAACATTAATTTTGAGTGAAACAGACTTAAAAACTCATAAAGTGCAAACTTATATGGACAAGAGTCTTTTGTAAATATAGCATTCAATTACAAATGCATCTAAATAGAAAATAAAGATTAAATGGACTAAGAACAAACAAGTGACATATTCTAAAACTTTTCACACCATGCTAACATAAAAATTCAGATTTTTCAAGAGTCAATCCCATTTATTTTGCTTAACAGTGATTTTTTAGGTTCATAATGTTCACATAAACAGGTGCATAACTAAAAGTCTAACTGTATGAGGCTAACTCTAATTTAATACAATTTTGTATAATTTTACTCTGTTCGATGGATTGTACTTCTTCATGCAAGACTAAGTTCATTCTCAAAATTGAAATAAGCTGTATCTACTAGTTTTTCTAATTCTCCCTCTCAATTTGATAGTGGTCAAGCAATTGAGAAAAGTAGACCAGATAGAAAAGATTCATTGTTTTGGGGTCACATATGGTAGATATTTTTTACAATTGTGTTTATTAGTCACCTATACTTATAAGTTTATATAAAGATTTTGTTGTATTGCAACAGGCTTTTTAATTCCCTTACTTAAAATTAGCTATTCTAATCTCATATAGACTTCTGGAAGCAACTTTTGCTATTTTTCTCAAGATAAGTGTTGTAATACATTTGATGAATAAAATTACAATTAAGTTCTTAGTCTGTTTTCTTGCAAGTCTTTGTTTACAATTGTATACATTTGGAAGAAATGAAACAAATGATTCCACAAATCAGGTTTTTCCTAGATTATTTTCTACTTTTATAATTTATGTTACAGATGGAAATTAATAATTTTATGATTTTTAAATCAATAATCATAATCAAATAAATCAATTTCTAAAAACCATTATTCATACTCATTAAAATATTAAGTCATAAATAAAATAGATTTACTTACTCTGAGAGAAATCTTGCAAGGTGTTGCCATACTTTCATTTTTCAGTAATTCTTCACATTCCAAGGCTTTTAAAGCAGCATTAAACAGAATGTGATACTTAAAATATTGACGAGTAGATTCACTTAAAGAAGCATAACTCTGAACAAAAGATAGAAAAGTTAATAAAATATTGACAAAAAGACAAAAATATGTTGTTGTTTTTTAAAAAAGAGAAAAACGAATGTACTTCCATAAATAACATTTTTGGCAAATAAGTGAAAGTTAAGGTTTATGGCACAACAACCAAATCTGGATATGCTGTGCCAAATATGTGTATATATGATGTAAACTTTTATATAGAAGAAATAGGAGGAAAAATTATTGACAAGAAGGTTTGAAAATAGAGGAGAATTGCTAGAGTATCTTTGGGGACACTATCCATGTTTATTAAAGACAGTAAATCCCATTGAAAAGAAAAGATTATTAGAATAAACCTCAGAGTCTTGTTTCCTGCATTTACTTAAAGGTAAGCTCATGAGAGGCTAGCATTTTTGGAATAAATTGAAATATTTATTTGCAATTAAATGTCATCACAGGATGGATTACATATCATATTTACAGAATTTTATGCCATAAAATGTAATAAACCAAATGGATATAAATATTTTAAATTTAATAACAAAACTTTGTTGCATAAAAGTATTCATTCTAATATGCTTTTTCTTACAATGCATATTTTTAATAACATAGTAAATATTTAACTTCTAAAGTTATTTAGTTATTAATTAAATTGTTAATTTCTATGATACATAAATTATTGATATCAGCTTCTTTAAATCTTTTAATGACTTAATAGAATTTCCTCAAAAAAATTCAAAGCATTTTTTTTAAAAAAAAATTTAAGGCTTTGCTCTGGTATTTTTACTAAAAAAAGATGAAACTTAAAATTTGATTTATCAAATATTTCATTAACAGATTGTTACTACTTATGACTGATAGCAAAAAATATAATAATACTGTTTAACTACCTCCATTACCTCTAAAAATCATCAATTTTACATTCCACATACAAATATTTAAGGATCAAATTTTAAATAAGAACATTTAACATAATCTAAATTTGATTTTAAATTTTATTGAAGAATAAGCATAAATGATCAAGGGAAAAAACACCTGAAATAAAAATTAATTTCATTTCATTTTTCAAACTGCGTGATCACTTATGATTTCTTCAGAGCATATAAGTGACAGATTGTTAGTATCCTTACATTAGAATAACTTTTTAGACACAACAAGAAAGACATGCCATAACAATAAAATATTTTAATATAAGCTTCTTCTCTCAATATTATTTACTTAAAGGTGAAAATGACTGACCCCTTTTAAATATTCCTTTTCTAATGCATATGCACAATGTCCATATACACATGTCAAAATAAATATTCAACAAGCCTGATATTTATGATGTTTTATTTTTATATAAGCATCAAGCAAAATCTCCAGATTCCAAAAGATACATTTTAATTTACAATAATTCATTCTATTTCAATAAGCATTGTCTTAATAATTTTTAAATAACAAATAGCAATTATCAGTATTCATAGTAAAGAAACAAAGTGATCCACAACAATAACACCTAAAATTTTTTGAATGCAGTTGTTTGGCACACAGCCAAATTTTCCAACTAAAACAAATGTAATTTCAAAAGGCTAATTTGAGTTTGTTTCCTGTATTTTGTGTATAATTAATGAAACATGAAGATTAATGAAATAGAAAAATAATATATTTCTAGAAAAATATGATTTATCATTTTATACAAGTAAAATCAGGAAAAGATATTGGTGAAATCATTCAAATGCCTAGAATATTAGCCATAATATAATTAAAAAGTTTAAACACACAAAATGATGGAAAACAAGCTTAAGAAGTTATCTAATTGATTTATTGGTTTTATTAACATTGCACTAGAAGCTATAGGCGATGAACCTTGACATTTTGAACCTCGGTCAAATGAAGAGGACGATACCTGAGCTGGCACCTCCTTCTCCTAACTTTCACACAGTGCCAAACGGAGGACTTTGACCCTAGGGATATTTAACATGCATCAGGCCTTGCTACATGGCTGTTCTTAAGTGGCATCAAGGCTTGAACCCCTGGCTTGACGAAAACTACAGACCTCAGGTTCGTGACCATGACCACTAGGCTACCACAGCCACAAGAAATTATCTGAAGCTGAAGATGTCTAATAATACAAGTTAAAAAAGATCCTCAAATCAATATACCTAATTTATCAAACATTTGTAGAAAATTACATAACATTAATATCGTTCTTCCAATAATTTGAAATACTTTAAAAAACTACAATATTCATGCAAGGTCTACCCAGAAGAAAACACATATCTCCAAGAAAAATAAGCTGGCTAGATTACAATTTAACTAAAGCCTATGTTAATAAACATGTAGATTTCTGGTTGAATGTTATATTTGTAGATGAATCAAAGTTCAACAATTTTGGATGCAATGGCAGTTTTGGTGTATAGAAAGTCAAACACAGAGTTTAGGGAAATGATGCAAGTGAACGTTAGTGTTTATGATGCAAGAGCCAAATCTAGTTATGCTGTGCCAAACAATGTATATCCAATTTAGACGTTAGGAAAGAATGGAGAAAAAAAAAATTAGTACACAAGAAAGGTCAAAAATAGAGAAGGATCACTAAGGTATCCTAAGAGCATGTCAACTACGTTTACTAAAGATAGCAAACCCTATTAGAAAAAAAAAGATCACTAGAATATTGCAGGATAATAATGCCCATTCCTACCTGAAAGAAGGCAAGACTGCAAAAGATAGAAAATTGATTTCAAATAAGATTTTGTTCATGCTAATATGAAGAGATAATTCTTTAGTTTGAAAAAAAATATGAAACAACAAAGAGTTATTTTTGATGCCAAGTACAGTTAATATTTTAGCAGTTTAGTGAGCATGTTTATAAGAAAAGGAAATACAAGAAATAGTTATCAGCGAAAATAACAATTATAAATTGATTTATTTTTTCACATGAAAGTCTTCGGATCCCCTGAAAACTTTCTAAAGCTTTCAGTTAAGAAATCCTAATCTGAAATGTTAAAATTTTCCTGTTTAAATTGCCTTATGTGAACTAATCCTATCTTCATTGACTTTTTGAAACTACTATCTTTAAATAAGTTAAAAAACTTCAATACTTAAGAACAAAATTAATCCAGCACATTTTAATAGCACTGAATTTTATCACTTTATGGGTGAAAACTTCAAAAAAAAAAAAAAAAAAAAAAAAAAAAAATTGCAAAATCCATTTGTTATTCAATACCAACAGTTGAGAAACTCAAAGCTCAACCATGCTTAAGTATGAATTTGCTAATAAATAGTCTGCTAAAAAATGCATAATCCTACAGATTTATGTATTTTCCAACTATACTTAAGAATTATGCATTTAAAACTATGAATGAGTGAGTGAGTGAATGTAAAGTTTATTGGCACAAGAGCCAGATATGGCTATGCTGCGCCAAACAAGATTAAACTGTGGTCTAAACGTGAAGTTGAAAAAAAAAGGTAAAAATCGTTGACAAGAAGGAGGGTCGAAAATAGAAAGGGATCACTAGGGTATCCCGGGAGTGCGTCACCAGTGTTTACCAAAGACAGTAAACCCCATGGGAAAGAAAAAGATCACTAAGGTGCCTCGGGGTCATGATGCCCGTACTTACCTGAAGAAGGCAAGTCCCTGAGGTCCCCAGGGGCAGGGTGCCCGTTTTAGTCACCTTTTACGACATGCATGGGCTACAGTGAGACTATTCTGTCATCCCCGGTCACCACACGGGTCCATTTAAAACCATATTAATTGATTTTGAACATTGCAGTAGTCCTTAAAAATCCTAGGATTTTAATACTTCTATTTTAAGTAGTTTGTAATTAAATATGAAATATCAGTTTATATATATTTCAAGGTGCTTCAATACCATCGAATTATCAGGCCCTTAACTTCTTAAATAAATAAGAATGCTGCTCATCTTAAAATTATGTTAGGGCTTCATCAATATTAAAGCAATGTAGAACTTACAAGTTTACTAACTTCATTTATTTATCATATTTTTTTGCTACTATGTAGGAAAAATGAAGAAAAATAAGCTGCTGTCTTTACGGTAGCAGAAGGAATTTAGAACATCAACAAATTGGTTAGACTTAAGAACATAATATAGATTTGAAGGTTTGACAAAAAATAGAATCTAATCAGAAATATAAATCTCCTTTGTATTTTTAAGTCTTACTCACAATAATTAAAAAATTACAGTTTTTACATACGATGACTTCAACCTGGACTTTTTCTATAAGAGAGAGATATTCAGTTTTTAGAAAAAAAATGTAACATACATAAACATATTATCCATGACAAAAAAGAAGAGAAACATTAATGCCAACATTTTAAAACTCTGAGTTTATCTTTCAAGATCATTTCGGAAAGAACGGATATCAATGGAATAAATTATTCATTTATGTTTGAAAATGATACCAGAAAGTAAAAGAAAAAAATAATAAAATAATTTCACAGAAATTAACAAATGATATTCAGTGTGATGAAATTTCTGTAATAGCTGTATTTTAACAAATATTAAATGTAAGATATTACATGATCTAGTTATACATTGAAAAAGCAAAAAAAAAAAAAAAAAAAGCCGCATATATACAAGTTGTAGTTAATTAGTCAATGAAAAAATTAGTGACAAAATATTTACCTCGTTTACTTGTTTCCTAACAGAAACACGAAGAAAATCTGGTTCAAGTTTTTTAAGAATTTGTTTCAGAAAACTATGATTCCTTGAGCCACAAGTAAAACGATTTATTTTTGCTTTAAAATGTTCCATTGAATCCATGAAGAAAGTAATCTGCAACACAAAAATAATTAAATACTTCAAATATTTTTAAGTATTTAAATTCATTCGTTAGTAATAAATATAACGAAATATATATACGAGCATCAAACAGATATAAGGTAAGTTCTATTTTAGCGTCCTGCTTAGCTCAATTTTTAAAATCGTTATGAATAAAACATAAATAAAGAAGTAACAAACAAAACATTTTGAACATCAAATTAGTGAGTTTCTATTGATTTATAATTTTCTTCACTTTTATATTACGAAATTTTTTTTTGTAATTATCACAAAATGATGAAAAAACGCTCATAAATGAAACGATTATAAAATGATCACAGTTTTTCGGAGAAAACTCAAAAGTAAAACACACCTTTGGTGCAAAAAACCCCTTAAAAATTTTAAATTACCGCTAACATTGTTATTTATTCATGTTCAAGCGAGTTGAGATGTATAATTATTGCACTGCTTTTTTAAGAATCTTCCCTACGTCATCGTGTGTGATGTAGGCAAAAGTGGACGAAAACCGCATTGGAACATTAATTGCTCTGTTTGGCAATCTTGGCACGTTTCAAAAAAAAATTTCGACCCCTCTAAATAAAGACTCCCCGGTCGTTCTTGTCACTTAGTAGAACCATTCTTCATAGCCATTTCATAGACTTTAGTACAAAATTAATAAATCAACATAATCAACGATACTCTCGTCAATCTAAATATGATTATTTACATTGATATTGTTACAAGAGTCCTAATGTGAATTTACATTTCTGTAGAATAACACTGCAGCCATGTTATTTGCGATCATTGTTGAAAACGCGATACTTTTTCCCATTGGTTATTTTTTGGGGAGGTTGGCGGTCAAAAGAGAGCATGATGAAGCTACCATTTCATCATTAATTATAGGGGCTCGATAGTAAGATAAGGTTCTTTACAGAAATTTCACGAAACTGGATAAAAAATTTACAGCTCTCCTTTGTTAATTGTATGTGTAAATATTAAAATCTTTTACTCTTAACATCTTTTGTGGTAGGGGTATAATTGCGTATAGAAAAATAATATAAAGTTGAAATATCTTTCTTTAAAAGGCTAAATATTGCTTAAATATATCAAATAAAAATATTTCTGAACCTATCAAATATTTTTAGATGACATTTTGAATAACTGCAAAACGAATGAATGAAGAGGACCATCGTGAATTCTGTGTGTATTATATACATAAAATTTTGGTAAACTGTTCCACCCAAATAGTCCAGCAATAAAATAAAACTTCCATATAATTTTCTTATGAAAAATAAAGCTTAAAGGTTGATATTCCTTAGAAAATACCTGTAAGGAACTGATCAATCATATTATATCATAAAATTTTAGGAATAACGATCAAAACAGCTGTGTAATGGAACACTTTTTGGGATTTTATTTTCTGGGTAAAGAGAAAAACAGATTGTTGTATGTTATAGATATGTATTATCATTTTTGGAATAAATTTATAAATTCAATATTTTGTTTCAAAAAAGTAGCTTAATAGTGAAGTTAAATAATCTGTTTACAAGTGATTAAAAACTTTTTTAAAAGGCTAATAAATATGAAACCATCACAATTAGAATTTTTTTTTAAAAAAATCTAACTGCTTAGAAACTTTAATGAGAACAAGGAAATCAGCTACATATTTCAATAGTCAATCACAAAAAAAAAAAAAAAAAAAAAAAGAAAGAAAGAAACCCACCACCAATTTTATACAGTAGTTTGAACCAGTCTGTTTCTCTATTCGCAAATGTACATTAATTAATGATTTCATTTACTGTTTATTTGCTAGTATGATAAACAACTTTTCTAGAATAATCATACAATATAATAAATCTTTATTGAGGGACATGATAGATAGAGATGGATAATATTGAGAAGGAAACAGTACTATGCATATACAAATATATCGTAAATGAATATCACAAGTTCTTTGGAAAAATTAATAAATAAAAAGCACAATCATCATACAGTAAAGTGCATTGCACTGAAAATCAGTTAGCAACACAGATGTCACTTTTGTCGTCCAACTGTTTTTTTCAAAATCACGATGTCTATTTTTAATAGCAACTAGTGCTCCTGCAGTGTTATGGCAAGACAAATCGATCTATAGACATAACTTGTAACGCCCCTGCTTCGTTTTTAATATTATGACACGTAATCACTTAAATAAGATCACAGTTCGATAATATTCGATCAATCTTTTCAGATCTAGTATAAGCACTATAAAAATCAAATTGCTATTATTAATGTGGATGTTTTTTAATTGCGTTCCTAACTAAAGAATATAACTGAAAGTCTACTTATCTTAATGACAACAAAACTGGATCCCAATATTAATTTACTTACAGAATTAAACAGAGACCTTACAAAAATTGGATCCGAATCTTAATTTACTTATAGAAATAAAGTTCAGACCTAATCTTCGTACTGGAATTAGATTCGAAAATCAGGAATAACATTTTGAAGACACTTTTACTTTTACCTACAGTGGCACAAACAATTGAGGATACACCTTACTTTTACTTGATAAATCCAACTTTCAATCAAAATAACACCTTAACCAGAAGTGCAAACGAATTTTTATTCTTAGACATAACAAAAGGTTTAATTAACAGTAAAAATAAAGAGAGGCATTTCAAAGAGAGAGAGTATCAATTTTTAGAGGCATTTCAAATAAACATAAGCAGATTTTTACCTCAAAAAATTGAGGATACACAAATGAAATTTTTGTTTAACTACCACTTGATTTCTTTTTGCTTGCTACTAATAATCTAAGTTTGGGAAATTTTATCCTAAACTTTTTCAACTGTTATTTCTGTCTTTTGAAGTTGGTTATGAGAATATAAAGCTGTAATTTTAAATGGAAAATGGTTCCTCGGAAAGAGAATAGTATTGATGTAAGAAAATTTATATTAAGTTTATTTAAGAAGGGAAAATCTTATCGTGAAATAGCTGAAATTGTCGGTAGAAGTCACTCATGTGTCCAGAAAATCATTGGGAAATTTAAACGCGATAGATTAATTCGAAATAAGAGGGGAAGAGGAAGGAAAAGTATTCTGAGTGATGTAGCTAAAAGGAAAATTTTAAAAGATATCAAGATTAATCCTAAACTGAGTGCAGTCAAACTAGCTGCAGAAACTTCTCGAATAATCTGCAGAAGTGTAAGTGCTGAAACTGTGAGAAATGTGATTAGACATGCTGGATATAGCAGTCGAGTAGCTAGAAAAAAACCTTTCATAAGCTTACAAAATCAGAAAAAGCGTTTGGAGTTTGCAAAAACTCATCAGTTGAAGACAGAAAACTTTTGGAAGAAAGTTATATTTAGTGATGAAAGTAAATTCAACATTTTTGGAAGCGATGGTCGTCAAACCGTTTGGAGAAAGCCGAACACCGCTTTGGATCCAAAAAATTTACGTCCTACAGTTAAACATGGTGGTGGCTCCGTCATGGTTTGGGGTTGTATGGCTGCAAATTGGGTAGGAAATTTAGTTTTTATAGATGGTATAATGGATCATAAGCTTTATATAGACATACTCCGCAACAATCTTAAAGAAAGTGCACAAAAATTGGGTTTAGATGGAAATTTTATATTTCAGCACGACAACGACCCCAAACACACGGCACGTAATGTCAAAATGTGGTGTCTTTTTCATTGTAAACAGCAATTGCACACACCGCCACAGTCCCCTGACATCAATGTCATAGAAAATTTGTGGGCCACACTAGAAACAGCGGTCCAAAAACACCAGATTAGAAACAAAGCCCATTTAAAGTAAGTGTTACAAGAAGAATGGGATAAAATATCTCCAGATACCACTAAAAATTGGTCGAATCGGTACCAAGACGTTTGGAGGACATTATAAAAGCCAAAGGACATGCAACAAAATACTGATACTGTCTATGCATGTAATATATCGAAAAAATTTCATTGGTGTATCCTTAATTTTTTGAGGTAAAGATCTGCCTATGTTTACTTCAAATATTTGTGAAACTTTTAATTTTAGATATTTTTTTGTTGATTTTCGTTATTTTTACTGTAAATTAACCCTTTTATTACGTGTAAAAGTAAAAATACGTCTTCTATTCTAGTTAATGTGTTATTTTCATTAAAAGTTGGATTTATCAAGTGAAAGTAAGGTGTATCCTCAATTGTTTGAGCCACTATATATTGTGTGTTCCTCTGATGTGAGTTACAATAAAAATTAATTCACGACCGTTTTCGCAGTGACTCAAAAATCAGTCACAAAATAATTAGAAGTTTTAAATTTGTAAATATTAAATTTATTTTCACTGAATATTAATCAGTTAAATACAAGACTACATTATTAAACACAAGAAAAAGCTGCAATTAAATTATATTCTTATGCACCGGAAATAACATCTCTTTTAATGATCCCTTTTAGACAAGATCACTGTGTCTTTATAAATAGTGTAGGCAATAGCCGATGCCATAGGAAACGAGTACTATGCAATGCATCATGAAAATTAGATGCACATTTAAAGGTAAAACTGAAAATTCAGACAGGCTTCCTTTTTGACTGATTGATTGTTTTCATTAATGTCGCCCTTAGAAGCAACATGAGAGCTAATAGTGGCGGACCTCGTAATTTTGAATCTAGCTCAAGTGACAAGGACGACACTGGTGCCGACTCCTTCCTCTCCAAACTTTCACACCTCGCCAACGAGAGGATTTGGGACTTTGGTCAGATTTAACGTGCATCAGCGTCACAGTACAGCGGGTCTTCTGTGGCACCTCGGTTCAAATCCACGACTGAACGGAAAGAACTCCTGCAGCCAGTTTGCAAGAATGATCCCTAGGCTACCACAGCCACGTTAATCCTAATGGTATAAGGGCTTTTGATTAAGGATTAGGCACTGCGAGAGAAATATCTATTTACTCTTCAGTGGTGGAAGCACATCATATAGAAAATATTAGGTACATTTTCAACACCAACAATCTTCCTACTTCCTTTATATCCTTTATCACTAACCACTCTAATGTCTCCCTAATCTTCCTATCTCACATTTACTGCATTTCCTACCTAGTAATGCCAATTTACATAGGTCTCAGTTTATTCGCAAGACGAGCTTCTAAATTTAAATAAAATATTTAAGTACCCCAAATGAATAGCTAAAGGGAAAACTCGTAAGAACCATCAAAAGTTAATACACCTATTTAATGAGTAAGTAAATGTATCACTTGACACATTTCTTATTAATTCCGTAATTCCTACTTTTCTAACCCATGTAATTTTTAACCATTAAGCCATTGAAAAAAAAAAAGAAATTTTCTGATTGCTTATTGATTGATTGTCAGTTGACTGATTGTTTATTAACGTTGCTCATTAAATCAATAGGAGGGTTATCGGTGAAGGACCTTAGTCTCGGTCAAAGGACGAAAATGACAACTGACCCTATACCCATCCAAACTTCCCCACTACGCTAATAAATGGACATATTGAGCTTAACATTCATCATCCAACTACACAAGGTATTTAGTGGCATCAAGATTCGAGCCCACAACTCGACGTAAACAACGCCGGTCGCAAGTTAACGATTGTGACCAGTAGGCTACTGCGGCCTACTCTTGCTATGAGAGTTCCTATTTAAGGGGATTGGCAATATTACATACTGATGTATATTGTATTCAAATTTTATCCCTGTCCATTGAATTGTTCATTGAGAGCTCTTAGTAACTTATAGTTTGAGAGCTCTTAGTAACTCTTAGTTTTCAATATAATCACATAATGATGATAATTTTAATATTGTTAAGTTTACATCGCCTTAAGCGCCAAACTCATCGACAAGCCTTTGGACTGCCAACAATACACCGGCAATGATAGCTCAGTTGGCAGAGCGTTAAACTCGAGACTGGAAAGGTCTGGTTCGAGGCTCGCTCGGCAAAAGAGCGCCATGGGTGCCTGTTGTATGTAACATCCATCGATGGAGGAATATTCTGCAAGTTCTCATACAATTTACATCCCTTGGGGTACAAAGTGGGGAGCCATCAGTAGAGGATTAAAATTGTGATGGCATGTGTCCTGACCACCCTTAGGGGTGAGTCCCAGATCGTAGGCTAAAGCCCCCTACATAGCTCTAATCCGGCGCTATATTACTATATTATCGCAATGGGATGAATGTTGCGGAAGCCTTGCGTGTTTATCACCGAAATAATTTCCAAAGACGTGGCCCATGTGCTCCGTAAGGTTTGCATAATTGAGAAAAGAAATTCGAAGAGACAGGCTGCACCTGTGATAAACCACGATCCGGGCGGCCGACTGTTTCTGAGGACGTTGTTACGGAAGTGCATCACACAGTGACTTCAGGACACAGGCAAACCACAGAAGACATAGCTCGTGTGTTGGAATTCACCACAAACAACGATCCTAAGGCTACTGCGTTCTGTACCAGTACCAGCGTGTCCAGATATTGCAGCCTGGGGACCAACAACTACGTATCGACTTTACAAATGAATTTCTAATACAATATGATGCTGATAATTACTGACCACTTCGCACACTATAGACGGACGAGGCGCATTTCAACTTAAAAACGTAAACACCAAAATTGTGTGCGATGGGCAAACACAATTCCTCACGCTGTGGCACCAGTACCTATATTTTACGCCAAAGTTACGATTTCGTGCATTCACAGTTGTTCTCGGCCCTCTCTTCTTTGAGGAAGCGACACCAATGGGCTTTGAAACATGCTCGGTAACAAACTCTTGCTATACAGCCATGATCCAAAATTATATAATACCAGAATTTCTTCAGCGGAATGCAAGTTAGATAGTGCACCTCCATATAGCGAAGATTGCTCACTGGGTCCTAGAACAGCATTTTTGTCTCCCGATCTGACTCCTATAGATTCCTGGTTTTGAGGATGTTTCAAATCCTCCGAGTTTACATGTGCAATTCTCTAATTTTGTTCGATTTAAGAGATTCTATAACGCGTGAGAATGCAAACATTCCTCATATCATGTTGCGTTCAGCTTTATTGTCCACCGTCTCCCGCGTCAATGCGTAATTGCCTGTGTTGGCACTCACGTGGAAAATGTTTGATCTAAATCATGGTATTTTTTTTATCCGATATGTGTTGTCATCAGTGATTGGTGTCTTGTCTCTTTCATATGCAGTATTCCTCCGTTTGCCCTTATTTGCTGTTTTTTGTACATGCATAACACGTCCGTTTGGGGGAATATAAATTCCGTTTCAACGCATCGAAATTTCATCTACAATAATTAATCGGCGCTAAAACTCTGGTTTATTGCGCCTAAACTGATCCAACAGAGCTTTGGAAATGTTCATTGGAACACCTTTTTGATCTAAGGGAGCAAAAGAGGCACCCAACGCGTGAACAGTTTTCTCATGCCTAAATCTTGATTCAATATGTGACAAATGCGTTCTTTGGACATATTCATAGCTTCTGCTATGTCTCTCACTTAATTCGATGGTCATCTAATACCATTTGCTGAACTTTAACTACATTATTGGGAGTGGTTACAGGTTTGAACGTCTTGAACATTCATCGTCCCCCAAGCTGGGACGGCCACGTTTAAATTTAGCTGTCTGAAATTTTATGATGGTGCAAAGTCCCCGTACATAGCGTCCAACTCATCACTGATTTGCGTAAGCGTATTGCCTTTCACAAACAAATATTTAATGACAGCTCGATATTCGATTTTTTCCATTTTCACAAAAACACTCTCATCAACTCGCTCAAACGATTATGAAGGAACAAATGCGTGTCCAAAATGGCTGAAATTTTGGAGAGTACATGTCAAAATATGTGCAGCCACATCTTTCGTCAAAATAAAGCTTAGCTTTTATTTTGACGTGTGCTGCCATCTTCATGTTGAGGTCGGAAACGTTTCAGACCACATCTGTTTTCTTATGACACACACACACACACACACACACACACACACACACACACACTTATATATATTCTACTTAAAACAACTTTTAATTCTATTAAATCAACGCACTTTTCTTTATGTGATCAAAATTCATTGAAGATCGTCTGAGTAGCAAAACGCAATATGTCAATGAATGTTTCACTGTCTGCTTGCGGAAAATAACTTTAAAAAAAACCTCGTTGTCAACCAAAAAGCATTTGTTTTGGGGACATCTCTTGTATATTTTAATGATGGTTATAAGGGAGTGCTGAAAATATTACAAACATTAAATCTGAATCGGGGAGCAGAATTCCTTTTATATCTTTCAGAACTACGACGTTATTCATGTTACTGGCATAAAACGACAATCGTTCGCGTCAGCAAAATTAGCCAGAAGAAAAATAGACTTGCAAGGCAATCAAATTTTAAAAAAAATAAACAGAAAGTGGGCATGAGTTATAAAAACAAACTGGGGGAAGGGGGGGGGTAATTTACTTGGAAAGTACGCCGTTGTTTTCAATGTAAATTTAAAAATATTTTCTGAAGAATTGAATTTTAGAGTAATTACAATACTTAAAATATGATAAATCAAAAGATATTTCAGATGTTTTGATATTTCTTAGGAATGCTTTTTATATTGTTCTTGAGGACCTGGACAAGTAGTTTGTAATATGTAATTCGGATTTATTCTCATCTTAATACATAAGAAAGGAGAAATTTTTTTAAAAAGCACATATTGTTACTTTGACTGACAATAATCGCAAGTAATATTATGAATCGTTCAACTTTCCTAGTATATGCCCTGCGCAGAAGTCATACTTATACATATGATAAATAACAATGTTATAGAAGGAGTTTTCATGAAATGAGAATATTTTTAATGTATGCTATTTACCCCTCGTTTTATGCTTAAAAATTGTATTTTTTAAAATTTTTTATTGTAAATAAACATTTCAAACAAATTTTATGTATATTCTAAATCAAGTGACATTTAAAAATTCCTTTATTTTTTTCCTTCAAAGTTTGAAAATCATAGATCCGAAAGTAGACTCCACATTATTAATTTATTTTGATATTTCTTTTTCGAAACCTTGAATAAAATAATTAAAGATGTTTGGCTGATTACTGTTACTTCACTATGTCTCTTTATCACAGCGACGACAGTCTGCTACGCGTTGAGTATTTATTTTGATATTCATAACTAGAAATCTCATCTTATTTAATTTTAGATTGAGTGGAGATATTGATAACTAGTATTATAATTTGATAAAATGTATCGGTAAGGAGTTTCAGACGTCTATCTTCTCAGATTGAATTTCGAACGCACTTTAAACAAATTATTTCCTTGATGATTAGGAGGAATATACCTACTATTAAGTACTTACTCATCTTTCGAAAATTTGGTTCTTTTTTCAAACGTAGTAATAATTTTCAAGTAAGTTTGGAAATAATTAACAACAATTAAAGCAATATTAGAGCATCAAAATTGTCAACACAAACGTTAAATATTTGAAAGAGAAACACCATCTGATAAAACACGGTATTGCATTTATTAATTTGGTTGAAATATCGCAGGTAAGTATCTGTCAAATACATCCAATGAATTCAGAAGCATAAATAAGCAAAACTTGCAAATAATAATTTGAAATCTCTCCTGTTATTAAATATATGTATAATTTAGAGCTCATTTAAAATTTAACGAATTATCATTGTTATTATTAATAGCCATAGTGATGTAATAATGATCTGTTTATTAATCACTTTATTTAGCCTTTGAATAAGCAGTATCAAAATAAATTAAAATTGAGGAGCGGTTAACTAATTACGCCTTCAAACAAATACTATTATTATAAAAACTTCTAAATATCTTGGTAATTTTATATATATGACTTCAATATGTCTAGATCTCATTCAAGTTACCTCCTACAGACAGAATTTGAATCAGGCATACGCTCCCAATATACTGCTATTCAATTTCTCGAGCCAAAGTAGTGTACTTATGAATCTCTCTCTGTCTATTTCCTCTACCTCTCTCCTATTTATTACACTTCTTATATAGAAAGACTATTTTATACAAATCTCATCTCTTTCTTATAGAGAGGTTCTCATGTCAAATAGCGTAGTAAAATAGTTTCAAGGGTTAGTTAAAGGAAAACTTGATTGAGACCGTTACATTATCTATATAATTGCTTTATCATAGATGTAAAGGAAGTTTTTTTCGTACTAGAGTTGTAAGAATGGCGAGTAATCATAACAGAATGAATGGATTTACAAATTCTATACAGATTTTTTTAAAAGGTGTATACATATACATATGTTCTTCTATTCCGTAAGGGCCGCGGTAGCCTAGTGGTCAAGGTCGTGAACTAGCGACCGGCGGTTTTCGTTCAGTCGTGGGTTCGATCCTTGGCCGCCAAAGACCCGCCGTGTAGCCGGGGCTGATGCACGTTAAATCTGTTCGGGGCCCAAAGTCCTCCCGTTGGCGTGGTGTGGATGTTAGGAGAGGGGGGTGCCAGCTCAGGTGTCGTCCTCGTCACTTGACCGAGGTTCAAAATTACGAGGTCCGTCGCCAATAACCCTCGTGTTGCTTCTAGTGCGACGTTAATAAAAACTAAACTAAACTTCTATTCCGTAAATTTTCATTAGGATTAGTATTAAATGCTTACAATTCTAAATAATTAAGGCCCAGTAGTCATGTCGTGAACTCGCGACCGGTGTTGTTTTCGTCGAGTCGTGGGTTAGAGCCCTGAAGTCACCAAATACCCACCGTGTAGCAAGGCTGATGGACGTTAAATCTGGCCGCGATCCCAAGTCCTCCCGTTAGGGTGGCGTGAAAGTTTGGAGATGTAAGTTCTAGCTCATGTGACATCCATGTCAATCGAGCGAGTTTCAAAATTACGAGAATCGTCACTGGTATAGCCCTCGTACTGTTTCTGAGTTCTACGTTAATAAACCATCAATGAATCAGTGAATGAAAATAATTAATAAATATTTTCCTTTTTACTGATTGCTTTATTATTATTTTTAGAATTTTGTTTTTCCGTGATCTTCCTTAATTCTGATCCTCTTTCAATGGAATAAGTCTTTTGTTTTTTCTCTTTTTTTGGATGTTTCAGTTTTCAAACAATAACTTCTGATTCATCGGATTTTACTTTTCGTCAAATTGAATATAATAATTCCTATTTCCATTTAATTTATCTTTCAAAATTATTTGAAATCAATTTGACGGTAAGTAAATCTTTCAGTTATTATACATTTAAAATGGAATTGTGATGATAAAGTTTATTTAAAAAGAGGAGTGTGTGCGAGAGATAGAAAGATTAATTATGAAGGTATCTGAAAATATCAGACTCTTGAAATTAAGGACTAATTTGATATCGATCCTCTTTGAGATAATGAGTTAATTATATATTTAAGTATAATTATTACATAAATTAATTTTATGTTTTTTTGAGATAATGAGTTAATTCTATAATATGAAATAAGGTTTCAAGACGCCCCGCAATGACTTCTTTCTCCCTCCATTCTCAATACTTGTAAGAGTCACTAATCTACACAGGCAAATGAATAGAGTCAGATATTGATCATAACCAATTTATTGTATTCAGATCTACGAACAATCAATGTTTAATACCTATCCTTCTTCATACGAACAATTGTCCCTAAACGCATCTGATTTGACACTTATAATGGTAAATTAATCTTTCTCTTAACGAAACAATCGGGGTCGAGTATTTAGAAGAACTAAAGATAAGGGTTCTAGTTCTTAACCTTTTGTATACCCTATCATCCAAAAGGCTCTTTAATCAATGCAGGTTTGATCGAGATGTATGACTGGATAATTTCAGTTTTCTATCTCACTCACTAGACTACCAACCTCCATAATATATATATATATATATAATTTTCAATTCAAACAACATCATAAAAAAGTTTTCAAGATGTTAGTTTATGGGGAATTCGTAATAGAATCCATACCATAGCTTCTGAATACAGCATGATTGTAATTCGTAGCACTGCATCATGTGTTTTTTCCTTCACATTATTTCAAATTTGTGATTGTAAAGCTGCAAAATAATTCCCTAATAAAAAAATACAATACAAGGCTAAAAATAAGAGCAACTTTATTATTTTCATCATTTACATTTCATACATGAACAATTTCAAATATATACATACAATTCAAAAAATTCCAACTATCATAATGATAAATCTAAGTAAATAAGTGATTATGAATTATAAAAGATATTTATTTGATAATAACAAAAGCACCGTACTCATAGAGTAGGATTAAGTATTATCAACAATTATCCACCCATGAAACCTCGTGTGATTATAGGACAAATGACACTCTCGCTCATTTCAAATCATTTACCACTCAAGCACGCCTGGAATGTACTTATCGATAAGAGATTGGTAGTAAGGGATAAGAGCTTCAATGTCAGGTACCTTGTGGGATTTTGAGTACAAGTCGAACTTACTGGAAAGAAGAAACAATAAATATGTTAATTACAACATTGGACATTTGTTACACATAGCATCAGAAGTAGCATTCAGATCAACATAAATAGGAATTTTATATGATATTTTATGATCTTTATCAGAATTTTTTCCAAATTTTTCCGTTCATGTACCCAAGCTGCCTCGGTTCCTTTCTGTGTACTCCAAACCAAGAATTCTCCAAGCCCTACAATCAATTTCACAACCACAACCACAGATCCTGAAAACTTCTCCATAAAAGGGGTATGATGAATTAAATTAAAGGAACAATTTTTTTTTCACTGTACAGCTTTATTATTTATACAAAAGCAAACAAATTAACCCAAAGTAAGAAAAAATGAAAAAATAATGAAATATTTGGGACTGCATTGAGTGTCAAAGCTTTGAAAAAAAAAAAAAAAAAAAAAGGAAATAAATAGACTCAAAATGGAATAAATACAATCTCAAATCAAGGAATGGTTTAGTTTGCCCGTATATTTATTTTTTATGTAGGCATACGAAAAAAAAAAAATCTGTTCAACATTAGCCAATGGTAACAAATACATTACGGCGTTTTTAGAATGCTCCTTGCAATCGTCACCGCGAGGAGCCAAAAAAGTTTACCATTGTACCATTGAAGAGCTCTGAGAAATTCTTCAGAGTATTATCAGATACAAGCTGCTTTTCAGGAATCTACAACGTTACATTTGACAATCTTAATAAAAAAACTCCACTTATTTTACAAAATTAATTTTAATGTTTTAAAATTATTTTGTTCTTTTTTTTTTTAGCTGTGTGTCCACCATGACTATTTTGATTTTGCGTGCTCTGTAAACGTCTCTCACTGGTTGAGAACATATTTTCTATATTAATAAAGGGAATGATTTGCGTTTATATATGTGTGTGTGTGGGGGGGGGGGGTGTAACACAAAGACACGGAAAGTCCCAAACGCGGGAAATTTGTTACTCTAAAAGCATAGCTAATGATGATGTCTACCTCGAAGCAAATTTGCCAATAGCTTTCATGTTGTTTATAAGTCCGGTGCCTGAGATTTTTTATTAGAACTGAGCTTGTAATTTATATTCCATTTTAACAGGAAACAAAGTTTTTTTCAGTGATGCATTTATTCTTTAATTAAGTTTAGTTTCTTAAAACGAAAACCATACTGAAAAGAATTGATCTTATGTAGTGATTGCTTATAATATTTTTTTTTATTTATTTCCGTCGAGTCGTGGGCTCGAGTCCATGTCCCCCCCCCACCCCCCCCATATAGCAGGGTTGATGCACGTTAAATTAGTCGAGGTTTCAAGTTCTTTCGTTAGCGTGGTGTTGAATTTTGGAGAGTGGGGTGTCAACTTAGGTGTCATCCTTGTCTCTTGTTCATCCTTGTCACTGTCATCCTTGTCATAAACAATCAATAAATCAGTTATAACATTTTTTCTCAGAATATCAAACGTTAAAGTCTTAAAAATTAATGTGAGTGGTAACTATATCGAAACACAGATGACGGAGAAAGAAAAAAAAGGAAGAGGTGACTTACTTGAATTCTTTTACCCATCTCATCATTTCACTGTCTTTGTTGCTAGCAAGATGGCTGTAGTCTCCATTCAAGTGCCATGGGTAAAAAGAGTGGAAGCGGATCATGTACAATGCTTCTTCCGGCAATTTAGATTTGTTGTGTTTCAAAACCTGCAATTAAAATACAGATTAATTTTTGAAGCATATATGAAGATTTTTCTTCTTCTGTAGTTGTAAAATTAAACTAAATGCCTAAGAAATATTTTTCCAACTAGGAAAAACCGTGGAAGAAAAGTAACAAATGTGAAAGACAGCAATTATATTCTTTAATCATTTTTTGCATATTAAAATCAATATAAGATTACTGTGAAATTCTGTTAACATTTAATTTCCAGTTAAAATAGGTTATATATCGGCTCATCTAACATTTGTTCTGTTAAGGTTTTTTTTTAAATATATAATTAATCGAATTTGTATAAAAGGGTATGTGTGGGATATCTTATTGCTCGATAATAGTTTAGACTTTTTTCCTCCACATGTCTGTTTTTGTTTACCCTCGTATTTTATTCAAATATTTATTTTATATCAATGACTTCTATGAAGTTTCTAGTAATTCAGTTCGACTGTTTATCAATTGAATGATGATGATGTAAATATAATGATAAATAGTTCAAACCAGTAAGTACATGGAGGCTTTAATTGAAGCTGTTGATGCTGGAAGTTGTTGAAAGTTTGGCTTCTCATCTGGTGTGAATCGGCACACTAACGATTTTTGTTTTACGTGATTAATAAAACTATTTGAATGGTGACAGTAAAAAAGGATAAGATTCCGCCAATGTAGCGGATTAAAATAAGATAGCCATTCAATTAACATTTCTGCCATCTATCTGAAGAATATAAATAAATAAAATAGAACATGTGACTTCTAAAAAATAATGCGATAGTCTATACATCGACGAGGGGAAAAATAATAACATATTCAAGGGATAGTATCTAAAGTTAATTCACCACCTACAAACATAATTTATGGAAACTTATACTTTTTCTTATCAGCCATTCTATTAAAGTTGCTTCCATTAATTTTAATATCTGAACAGAATATTATCATCATCCTTAAAAATTTATTTTGTACTTTAATATTTTATCGTTCGCTTTAATTTTAATATCATAACAAAATATTATTGTAATCTCTTTAACTATTTTGTATTTTATCATTGCATTAACTTTAACATCTGAATATTATTCGATTTTTTTTACAGTGGAATCGTTTGTTTTGATACACTAGTCAAATTTGGCATAGTTCTAGACATTTGAATGCTTGTAGCTTGAAGTATTAAAATATTCCCAAAAGAGAGAAATATGATTGTTGCTAATATAAACATAAACATAAAGTGATATTATGTTGTGTATTTAGGAAAATAACGTGTATTCGGGATAATACAATTTAATGTATGCTATTTATGAAGAAGAATTTGATTTAGTGTAATAAATAAATGTGCGTTAAAGCCCTCCAAAGATTTTGTTACTAACGTCGCTAGAAACCATTAATTAAAAACTATGTCACGAAATTTTCTTAGATGCAGAAATAGAGCCTTTTTTACAATTTTAATTCAAAATATTTTATTTTTGGATAATATTCTAGCCACCGACTCAATGCTCGACTTCACGAGATCTTAAAATTAAGTTGAATTCTTTTTTTTGTAATAAATACTTTATCCAATATTAATAGCATTAAACAAAATAAAATGACTCACCCTGTACATATATTCGTCATGTCCCCAAGACATGATGACATTTTCAAGGCCGCAATGTTCCTCATATATACCAAACTTGGTGTTGAATTTAGGGTTGCATAGATCAGGATTGTCGACAAAACTGGTATTTCTGTATACGATGGAGGGAGCAAATTCGCAACCAACGGGAAAAGTGTCTCCAACAACGCACCACTGGGGTTCTCCGTGCAAGGCCATGACCTTCCCCAAGTCATGAATTAAGCCGGTCAGGTGGAACCAATCAAGATCAGGATGAGCTTCGCGGATTCTCTCAGCAGTTTGGAAAGCGTGGACACTGTTTGGGATGTCCACGTCTGGGTCACTTTCGTCCACCAAGCAGTTGAGTGTATCAAGGGCTTCCATGACTGTCATGCGAGCTTTATTAAATTTGGACCATTCGGTGATCTAAAAGAGAAATGTTTTTTAGTCCAAGGTTAACATACGAACCCTTATCAAACGTTTCTTTTCAATAAAACACATGGAACTCACCAAAAAAAGATACAATACTTAAGAAGAACAAATCTTTAATCATTAAGATGTTTCACGATGAACTAGAAGCAAATGGTGGCTTATGCCTCACTGTCAAAGTTTAAACAGGTACAGGTGAGGTGGATTAAACTGGTGAATATAGAATAGAAATTTATTTCGTGCTATTGAGTCGATAAACCATGCTATATAGTTAAACTATGAACTTTTAGACATAAAAGAAAAAGAGATTTATTAAAGTATTTAAATGCTTATAGAAAGTTCTTGGATGGAAAGCTGCAAGAGGAAAGTATTTTATTAACACAAAAATATGACTATATTTAAAAATTAAGTATAAATGCTTATTTTTTTTTAACTCACATTAAAGTAACTGAGACATTTTGCAAGTTTTGATTATGCTGTTACAAGTTAGAGGATACTTTATTGATTCCACTGATGTATTCATAAAAGTTTGGTTATTAGAAAACTAGAAGATTGAATTTTGAAACTGTTAATGAATATGCCACGCCATTGAGAAAAAATACCTTTATTTATGTTTTTCTCAAAATATCTGCTTTGGATTCTGGAATACTTTCCTCAAACTGTTGTTTTTCATGTTATAAAATGTGGTTTTTCCCCCTGTAAAGTAAAAATAATTTTTTCCTAACAAATCCTTTAAAATTTTGGGTATAGCTCTGCCTTTGTATAAAAATTAAGGAAACTTTGAATCATAAAAATAAATTTTTTTATCAGATCCATATTTTGATATGATAATTGTTTAGAATGTAGAATGTTATGTTTATAAGTACTCTGCAAATTTCAATGTAATAAGTACAGTAGATTTCATGCAAGATAAACTTAAAAGTAAGTTAACGACTGATGAATGTGAAAGCAAATGATTATTGGTTGCTCTGGCATAATTATTTATGAGCATAAATATAATTTTCTTTACATAAATAGATTCAAAAGTATACAGATATTACGACTTTTATTGCTTTTAATTTAAAAACATCAGGATTATTTAAATTTGGTATAAAA
The DNA here is from genome assembly GCA_019974015.1 of Nephila pilipes. Lineage (NCBI taxonomy): Eukaryota > Metazoa > Arthropoda > Arachnida > Araneae > Nephilidae > Nephila > Nephila pilipes. The sequence goes on along the minus strand of BMAW01000086.1, from coordinate 1,776 downwards.
AACGCTCATTCTTCCTTGTCGAAGTAGTCTCGGTTACCTCAACAGAAACCTATAGAAAGGAGTAATATATCCCTTTAAGCAGTTCTAAGAAGAAAACCGAATAAAAATTTCACTATATTAGTGAAAAAGAAATCAACATACATTAAATGGAGAAATAACCCTATTAACTTATGTACAACAAATACCAATTTCTATTTTAACAACCTTTCTAAGCTCTTAAAATATTCTCCAAGATCAAGTATTGTAATATGAAATGTGTTGTAAAAATACTGGGCTCTACGAGTTTTCCATCAGCTGTAGATAAAATAATATATAAATTTGAACACATTAAACATACATAAGAGCCCTACACATTTACCTTTTATCACCACTGTCGTGAAATACTCACACATCAACCCCATATAGTGCTGTAAAAATACCGGGCTCTAAAGATATCCATCCAGTTCATGCTACCACACACATTACTTTTAAACTTCCAGGTAGACAGCGCGGCCTCGTACGTAAACTGCACTCATCTAAGAATGTCACAAAAAGTAGAAAACGTATGTTTAGACTTTTTGGGACTCAGGTACTCAGTGACGTTCTATTTCTCTTTTATTGTTATTTTTTTTGATAGCAATACGTATGCAATAAACAAATTTTTCTCGTGCATTATCCCACCATTTATATTAAATAATTATTTAATTTTCTTTTTTTTATATATTTTAAAGAAATTACATTTCTATAAAATAAGGTAAATAAATATAAATTTTAAAATAATTTTTGATGTGACAGATTTTAGCAAAAAAAAGCATACATTACTTGTGTAAAATTTTATTAATAAAAGACGCTATTTAATACAAAATTTAAATGAAAACTGTGCAAATTTTTGATGAAATCTAAAAATTGCCTTAGTGTAATTGGAAACATAATCCAACTAAGAGAAATTTTAATTAGTATTTTATAAGGCAATTTCAATGTAAACTCATTTATTAATATTTTCGATAAAATTGAAACATTTCAAAAGGAAGATGAACAAAATAGGTTCGCTTGCTAAATTTTCTAAAATTTCTCGCGTATGGGATACACGGAAAAAATTGTGTATTACTTATCTATTGCTATTTCTTAGTCACACAAAAGTAAAGATTTCTCAGAAATCTTAAGTGAAAAGTGATATGAAAACTTTTACATAATTTAATTACCTTGTTTTTCACAAAATCCACTGTTTGGTATGTGTGCATCTTCCTGTAGGTTTCTCGAACTCTTTGTTGAATAGGATCGTCCTGGAAATTGACATCAAAATACTTTTATAAAAAAAGTCTTCATCCAAGGCATACGATAAATAATCAAAGTATTTTAACATGTATCTTATTGAAATAAAAAAAGGGGATTAATATATTACTAATATTAAAAATTAAATAAGAAATAAATTAAAAGAAAAGTTATCTATTTAAAATGCATTTCTTTAGAAATTGTGTACAAATTAAAGTTCAGAAAAAATTCTTCCAAAAATTTATATACAGGGAATAATGTTCAAAACAGAATTGCTTAACATGAAAAATCAGTTAACGCGAAATAATACTGCATTCCGATGAAAAAAAAATGTCTATTTTAAATAAATTATTTTTTTAAATGATGAGAGAAATCAGGATGAAAACATAGTTCCGATTTGCTTAAAGTATGGAAGATATCGAACAATTCATGAAATATTTGATGCCAAAAAAGAAACTGCAAAAAAATCTACTTGTTTTTCATAAATTATGTGTAATTATTTGAAGTGTATCTAATAAGATGTGT